>VZSE01014395.1:6080-73322 GCA_013398275.1 Promerops cafer | reverse complement strand
GCCCCACCCCCCCCCCCTAGTACCCAAGTAATTAAGTTTATATTAATTGGCAATAAAATAATTGAATAAAATTGCTATAGCTGAAACTATTTTGCCAATAACAATGTGACAAGTACTGAGTTCAAATTAGTCATTGTGACAAACTTTCTAATGGCAAGGGTGTCTAAGTAATGTAATAGCTGTCCTAGATTCTAGCCTTGATGGTTTGGACGTTATTTTAATACAAATGCTAAGTAGGGATCACCCAATTCATGGGATTGATTTTTTGATCTCATTATCCATGCTTAGGGATCAGCACCTCCCTCCATTTCCCTGCTATGCCCTGCAGCTCTTATTTGCTTAATTTATAATTCTTATAAGCCTCTGACTTTCAGTCTCATGCTCCCTTTTACATTTCCTTAAATTTTTGCTCCTAGGTTAATTTTAGTCCCTGGTCTTGATTATACACAGACACATTTTATTCACCATCAGTAGACTGTGATAGTCCCATTCTTTCTTCTGTCTGGTCTGCATTCCCTCATCTGAGGTGCAACCATAGAGTTCAGTATTTGCTCACTTTTATCAATATATAGATAACTCCAGAGTAAGCCTTAACAAATGAAATTCTGGGTGACTTGGTATTAGCAATGATTTGATTGCTAGCCTGAGAATTACGTTTGTGAGTACACTAAATGATTGGGTAAAACCTTTAGAATACTGTGTATTCCTGGCAGAAGATAATTAATGCTATCCAGCTAGAATTCAGAATTCTCCACACTTGGGACCTAATGGAGCACGGAATTATGCAAGAGGTGTGTACAAATTCATTGGCATCTAAAAAATTAAACTCACAGTAAAGACTATGGCTTTTCAAAGATCACCTAAATACTGACTTTCCAGATAGCAAGCTGAGTATTTTAAAGATTTCCTATGGGCATATTTCATACTAAACTTTTATTTTTAGGATGGATTGCATGGCTGTAATTCTTTTTTGTGCATCAGATTTCCCAGTGGTAACACACAAAATGTTTTACATTCATTTTCTTTTTTGCATCTTAAAACTTTACGATCCAAGTAACAAAACTGTAATTGTAAAAAAAAATTTACAATGGTGACTCTGACAGATACTGCAACAACCAGGAATACATACTGAAAATGCAGAGTCATAGCCTAATCTTTCTATTCAGAACTGTCTTGGGGTGAATTTATAAAAATACTGTATTCTCCTATTGTCTGCTTTATGCCCAGAAATAGGTTCTATAGCTTCAAGCTAGGTCCAGGAGTGGGGAGGAGCCAGGAAAATTCTTTGGTGTGGTGTTGTGTTTTAGCACACACTTCCTGTTCTCAGCTCCGCAGTGAGTAGGGAGGGAGTTACATTCTTTGCTTTTAGCTAGCTTCTTTTTGTTAGCTGAGGCAAGAAGTTTTTCCCAGGACTGTGGCTTCTTCTTCTGGAACTGTTCAGCTGAGCTCCGGTCTGAGAGCCAGAACCGGGAGTCAGACACCATCCACTGGCAGGGTGTCCCGGGACACTGCATCCCAGCTCCGGACCGCAGGGGGAGCCGAGCCACAGCTAAAGAAAGAACTTGGAATCCACCAGCTTTCTCCACAGCGAGAAGGCCCAATATTAGCAGTTATTCTTTTTTTCCATGCTTCAGACACTTTCCTTGTTAAATGAACAGCTTTTTTCACTTTCCTCCAAGAAATTCCTTCTGTATTGGTGGGGGAGGGAGTGCTGAAACCTGCCTCCTTTAGAGGAGATGTTCATTTCAGGACGTTTCCTACTAAAATTGTCTCAAACTAAGACAAATCTCAGATCTTATGAGGGGTTCTGCAAGAAGGAAGAAAGCTGTGTGCTCAGGTGGCCAAGGTACCTGAATGGCACCTGGCCTGTATCAGGAATACTGTGGCAGCACAACCAGGGCAGTGAGTGTTCCTTGTGCTGGGCACTGGTGAGGCCACACCTCAAATCCTGTCTTCAGTTCTGGGCCCCTCAATTCAGGCAGGATATTGAGGTGCTGGAACGTGTCCAGAGAAAGGCAATGGAACTGGGGAAGATTCTGGAGCAAAAATCTGATGAGGAGCAGCTGAGGGAGCTGGGGGGGCTCATCCTGGAGAAAAGCAGGCACAGCGGGGGCCGTCTCACGCTTTACAACTCCCTGAAAAGAGGGTTTAGCCAGGTAGGGATCAGGCTTAGAAATGACTGGACATGGCACTTCGTGCTCTACTTTAGTTCATTGCTGGTGTGGTGGTGATTGGTCACAGGCTGGACTTGATGAACTTGGGGAGCTTTTCCAACTTCAATGATTTTATGATTCTAAAATAATATTGTGTCTTCTTGTACCTGGCTCTTCCCTATTTGAGACTGTTTACAGTTTTTGGGAACTGATCACTTTTGGTTTGTGATGAGGGTGTGGGAGTAATACTTTATAACAGTTGAGCCCCAGAATACGTAACATCATTCTCTGCTGTGTGAAACCTTCAACTGAGGGTGACAAAGTGTGGACACTCAGTTCTGACCAGAGATGCTTGCGCAACCACATCCAGCTCTGAAATGCAGTGCTTAGTCCATTCTGTGATATTTCACTCTTCCACCTGTACTTTTGGCTGTTGATTGTTGCTGGTTTACATCACCTGCCACATAGCATCACCCCACAGCAAATTCAGAGCATATAGGAGAGAACGGAGAGCAAAGCAGAGTTGTAAGGCAGACCCTGGTGTTGGAATGCATGAAATAGAAGCCTGTCTGTGCCCCTCAGAGAAAGAAAAGCAAGGATTGAAGTGGAACCTTTAGAGAAACTGAAATATATTAAGAGACACAGATGATAAAGCAAGAGTGTAAGTTTTAGTTTTAAGTAGGTAGAAATATATCTTAAGTGCCTTAAGAGACTGTATTAGCTAGTAAAGGCCCTAAAACTAGTTTAAAGTTCAGTAGTGTTACCTTTCACAAGTCTAGACATAATAAAAACATAGCAGAACATTTCTAGATAGAACAGATAGAACTCTTTGCGTGAACAGATAAAACTATATGCATAGATTTTGTGTAAGAACTGACACTACTTTCGTACTTTAGAATTAAGCTTAAATTGGTGTAGAAAGAATTTTTAGAATTGTGTTCTTAGCAGATTGGATGATTTATAGATAAAAACCCCTGTATTAGGGTAAGGGAACAATAAGAAAAAGAAGAAAAGCGTGGGGCTGTTGCTGCTGCTTTTTCTGCTTGGGACTCTGCCAGGTAGCTGCTGCTGCTGCCTCCGCTAGGGACTCTGTGCCAGGAAGCTTTAGCACAGACTTTAATACTTTGAACTCTTTGCCTTCAAGACTGATGTATTCATACAATAAATAACTGTATAGCAACCAACAATTGCTCTTGTCTCTTTGAATACCCAAGACTCAAGAAAATCTCGACAGCCTGGCCTCTGCAAGGTAGTGGTCTGGGTCACAAAGTCACACCAACTCCACAGAAAAGAATTTTAGCTACACATGTGTGAAGGTCACAGATTAAATTTTACATTGTTTTTACGCTGTTTTCATAAAGTTTGGCAGTAGGTTGCTGCTGTAACTGTATGCAGTCATAATAAAAAGAAGCTGTATGTCTTCTCTACTCTGATGCAGCCTATCTTTACACACTGTGGGGCTGCTTAAAAGCACTCCAGTATTTTAACTTTGCTATGGGTGGATAAATGGGTTTGTAGTCTTAATTTAGCACTAACTGGTGCAGAATATAAAACACACTGAGATGGAAAGCAGTATTTTTTAGTGCACCATAAGTATCTCATACTTTATATAACAACTATAATTGGAAGTATTCCATTTAGATTGTGTAAATCAAATTGCATTTGTGTGAGTACTTGAAGTTCCACATCCTGATAACTTGGGTTTTACATCATCATGTTAATGATAATTCATTTTCTCAGCACTACGAAGAACAGGTACAAAGAAAAGAAAGAATTTCAGAATATAAATTTTCCATTGTGACTTACATGCCATTAATACTGAAGAAACAACCACATCTCAACCAAAAATAAACCCAACTTTCATTCAATTCAGTCATTAATTATGTTGTTTGTAGTGCATATACATTTTGAGGGTTGTGAGTAAGGGAGAGTAAATCCTAACTGAAAAAAGACTTCTGAACACAATAATTGCAAGATTTTGTAACAGTTTTTAGAAGGCAGAAGTGTCTGTTCAGTCGTATATAGGCAAAAAAACCAGCCAGGATGGCAATCTCAACATCTCTAGTATTCTGGCTTTTTCTGTTGTTGGACGCATCTAATAAGCCAAAGAACAATGCAAAAGGGAATTTTTCATAGCAAGTCATAATAAAAAACTGTAAACTTCTGCAACTTTTTGTGTTTGCACCGTTTGCTTTCTAGGTTTGTATTGCAATAGAATTACTTTAATTTCATTTTAGGTAGATTTTCTTATTATGATTTCATAAAAATGTGTAGTAGAGAAATCAGGAGATCTTACTCTTTGACAGTAACAAACCAAAATTCATCTGATCTTTTAATAGCACGTTGTTCCACTAAGTGAAAAATTTTATAGAATCTGGGATGTGTTAGAAGAAAGGTCAAATAATCTAGCATTATTACTCACCACTCTGCAATTATATAATATAAATCTTATTCATCTTAATGCATATATGCAAAATGTCAGAAATGGGATATTTCTGTGTAAATTGTAGCTACGTTTTTTAGTTTTGTTTCACAGGATCTCCAGCTTAATTTTACTGAGCACTGAATATGCATATCACATATATGTGTATATATCCTTTACACAATTAAAGGTTATTTTCATAACATTAAGTATATAAATAATTTACATTTTTTTAGAGGTGAATGCTGTAGAAGTAGATAATTCAGAATGAGTGAAAATTTGCCTAACATGTTTGAGTGCCTTTATTTCTCTTCACTGTATCTTAACTAGTTCCCTATTTAGCAAAAGCACTTAAATATGTGCTTTATATGAGACACACTTGTTCTGCTGATAGAAACTGGGTCATGTCTAGTTAGCTTAAAGGTGGTCTGTGCATGAAGTTTATATATAGACACTGGGGTTATTTATAATCAGTAAGCTGTCTAATGACCTTGCCAGAACCAACCAAAAAACTCCTTTTAATCAATGTCAGGTAGTGGCAAACAAGTGACTTGTGTGGTGTGTGGGCAGCGTGTACCAATATTTCCATTTTAAGCTAAATGTGAGAAGACTTGGGGTGAACTTCTTTCTTTTATCAGATACAATATAGTTGAGTTCTCAAAGATTCTTAAAATTAATTGTGTACTAAGGAGTGACGTGTGAAAAACTTGTTCTTCTTTATTTGACCTTACTCCCACCTTGTAGTTGTAATTTGCCAAAATATTTCCAGTTAAAGAAATTAAACCAAATACTTCAAAGAATAAAGGTCACATTTTCATCTGGGGTAAACCAGATGAGCTCCATTAAATCAAAGAAAAAATAATAGCTTTTAATAACAAAATGTGAAGTTCTTGGAGTTGCTGCTTGTTCATTTTGCATATCTGCACTATACACTGCCTACATAACTCAACTTGCTTTTCTGTGCTGTTTCCTGTAATTTTACTTTCTTCATATCCGTAAGAGGAAGAGTCAAATTGTGTATAATCCTGGATCAAGAAAAATTTGATATTTTTAATAGGTTATTCTATTTGTACTTTGACTGCTCTGAGTTCATTATAAATATGAAAGCACACTTTAAAATGTTGCTGTGCTTCTGTAGAACATTTTCTTGCTTATCTTCTAATCCTTCAGGTCTTCACCCTTCTTGAACAGGGGTATTACAGCATCTGCTCATGTTAGTTTTTCGTAGACATATTTGCTTAACTTTCAATTGTCAACCTCTTAAAAATGTGAGGTGTTCTGATTCTTTGGTTGAAATGGGCTGTTACTACAGCAAGATTAGTATGACAGCCTTATTTCTCCAGCTTTGCACACTTTGTACTCTTAACAGGTCTGAGTTACCCCCTTGGTTGTTTTGGTGGTGGTTTATGTCTTCTTTGTTTGTTTTTACTACTTCCTTCTCTAGAGAAAGGATCTTAAAAATAGAGATTCACCCCGTGTTTTCATGAAATTCCTAACATCAACTGCTGGTTTTTTTTCTTTTTTTTTTTTTTTAATAAATTGATCTAGAGTATTCAAAGTACTTATTTGGTGATGCTCAAATTAATGATTCAGAATCTATGAATTTGATGATGGTTTAAATTTACAGACAGTCTGAAAATTCTGTGTTGGGGGCACAGGCATTTAACACTGATGCTAAGACAATTTCTTGGATAAATCTTGACAGTAAAGCAAATCTGGTCTGTGATTTTTAGTGGATGTCTCAACATTAATAGAATTATACTAGTTTTTTTTGTTTTGTTTTGTTTTGTTTTTTTTACTTTTGAATATATTAAATGTTTTTGAAGTATTGAAACACACTTGATAAACGGCAGAGAAAACTCTGAAGACCCTTAAGGGAGAAATTACAGTTTATCTACATTTCTAGTTAAGCATAATGAAATTTAGATGAATTTTGCTATTAATAATCCAAAATCCTAAAAGGGGAATAAAAAGGAAAAAATCAAAAAGCTCAAAGTCACACACATGCATATACAGAAATTATATATTAAAAAATATAAAAATAACCCTGCTTATAATTTTAAGCATTTTCAGATGCACTTTACTCACATGCTTTCTGTCTTAAAGCTTGGAATAAACATTAAAATCCATATTTCCCTTTTTAATTTTCCTGCTTACAGCACCAGGAATTTTGAGAAAACATCCTTCTGACAAAAACCTCATGGTAAAATTGTTAGAAATTACAACATGGACTCCCACATTCAACTCCTTCAAAGATGAAAATGGAGCACTCGATGGCAGGGCATGGTTGACACAGTATTGCAATCCTACCACACAACAATAATAATAATAACAACAACAATAACAACAATAACAATAAATACTGAGAAAATAATTGCAAGATGTTCTGCACCAGCTCAGGAGAGCTGCTGATCTCACCAGGAAGATCCAGTATCCCAGTTCTTTTCCAGGCTCATCTAGCTGACTAGAGCAGAGCTTGTGTCTCCTGGGCTGCAGTTGCGTAACAATGGTCCAGACACAAGGCCATTTACAACCAAAGATTAAGATGAAGACTGGGAAACAATAACCAGAAAACACGGGCAAAGTCAATTCTCAAAATTTATTTTTATCATAACTGGGATTTTGATGATTGGTCCTTAACATTTATGAAAAATTGCCATGATTTATAATACCCTGTTTTTTCGAACATAGCTTTCTCTGAAATACACAAGGCTAATATTCAGCTCCTCTGTGTGAAAATGACATAAATAGTCCTAATTGTAAATATGTCTGAAAATATCTATTTTTTTTCTTTAATTAATATGAAAGCATTTTAAAAGTTTTTTTTTAATTTGTAATTTGCATTTTATTGTTGGGGTTTTTTTGGTAAAAAATTCACATGTATGAGAACTGCGCAGAAGTTCTGCAGTCTGATTCCACTCTTTCTCTTACACCTTTCTAAATCTTTAATGAGTCAATGCAAACTAAAGGCAGCTTGTCTCTAGTCTACAATTGTGGACATATTTCAACTGAAGATTTTAAATTGGTGCTCTGGACTGCAGAACAAACCAGTTTCTTAAAAAATGAAACCTACCTCAAATTTATACTGATTTAAAAGTAAGAGTGAAAAGAAAATGTGATGTGCTACTAGCTAATAAAACATGCAAGCAAAAGTGATGAAAAAAGTAACATCTGCAACACAAGCTACTAAGGAACTCAAAAGAATTTCATCAGCTTTATTTTCTGGCTGAGAGTTTAATAAATCAGTTGCTTTTGCTGAAATAATTTTGGATTTCAGTACACATTTATTTTAGACACAGTATAATCAAGAAGAATATCTTACATTTACAGTTAGAGTCTCAAAGCTTTTAGTCAAAAGGATAGATTTGGCAATAAACAATGCCTGTCTCTTCATTTTTCATGGCCACATGATATGTCAAAGTTTTCAGTGTCTTCTGTTTGATACGTAACATAGGACTCTGACTGAAGCTAAGAAACAAACAGATGATGCAGTTCAGTGGGGAATATTTCTGTAAGAAATATAAAGGAGGTAGTCCTAGATAAGAAATAAATCTAGTACACCCAAATGACTGATCTGGTCAAGAATGTAAATAGCCATTTTCTTATGAGGCAAAAAATAAAAATACTTCCTTTCTCATTCAACCCCCCCAGACCCCCTCCTTCTTTGGTATGTTTTTGAGAATCCCAATTGCATTAATAACTGTGTTCCATATCCCTTTTTCAGCAATGAGAAATTTAATACAAAGAGAAACAGAGAGAGACCTTGGTTTTTGCAACACTCAATGTCTCAGTACTGAAATTTTGTATACATGAGTCACTAAGAGGAATCTGAAATCCTTTGATTGCTGTTATGGGAGTTTTGGGGGAATATTTGCTTGCCTAAATTCTCAGTTGCCTCCAGCTCTTCCTGAAACTGGAGAGGAAGCACTTGAGGGAATCATAGATGTGGAAAAATGAGTAAGTTAATTTGAATAACAAGTTAGTGAACACACTGACTGACTCACAGTGTGTGAGTGTGCTTAATTTCTTTCACAGACTACAAAGCTAACTAGGAAAATCAAGGCTAACTAGGAAAATTGAGCAGCATGATGGGAGTGCCCTAAGACCATGCTTAGTAGATCATAGAAAACACATTTATGAATCTGCACATTTTATTTTCAAAGTGTGAATAGATGTTCTTAGATGACTTCACACTTTTCAAAGCTGCAATTTATCTGAATTTTTGCACTTCAGTTCTAATAGGCTTAGAACACAGAAAAAACTCTGTACTGATCTGACCTTTCTTCATAAAGTTTTGACTGGTATGAAGAGGAACGCTCCGATTTGTAAATACTTGCAGCAGGAAATATGCTAATCTGGAAAGCAGCAGCAGCAGCAACAGCCCTGTGGCACATCCAGCCCAAAAGGCTGCTTTGCTCTCTCCTGCCTTCACTCCTCAGCTTCCCCACAGTCCATCTCCATTGGGTGGAGAGGTGCTGGGGAAATCTGCGATGGTGCCAGGGCAAGGCAGGCTTAGCCAAGGGCCCTGGCAGTGAGAGAACATGTGCCTCTGGGTGGGAAAGGCTCCATCCAGGCTTGGCAGGGGCTGGCACAAGGCAGAGAGATATGGGGTTGGGCTGGGATGGGCATCTATCTATGCCCCTATGGAGGTTGTCTCCAGCGTGGAAGGGAGGGAAGGAGAGCAGGAGAGGAAGCATCGATCTGTTTTGCACCTGCTGAGTGCTGAAGCCAAGTTGGGTGTCACCATGGGGGGGACATGATGTCCTGCTGTAATGCCTGGGGGAAGAAGTGATATGTCCAAGGCCCCAGACACTTCCTTATGCTTTCCACTTGGCACAACGTGGATTAGCACAGGGTACCTGACAGAGATGGGGAAGGTGAAGGAGTTGGCCAGGGGTCATTAGCACTGGCAACATTTGTGAAGCTTCAATCCTATGAGAATGCCTTGATTTCACTTCCTAAAATAATTTAATTTGGGCATCTCTGGTCAAGATTAGCTACCTGTAGAACAAGAATATCTGGAACTTTTATCTGTGGTTATGGTTGTTGTTTGTTCCTTCATTTTACTTGTGTGGAGTTGCTTCGACATCTTGAAGAATTTTGTATATATGGCTTCAAATGTTTTTTTCAGAGTTTAAAAGCATTATTTGTTTTTAATGGAATCCATTCAAGCCTTGACAAAACATTCCTGTGGTTTACAACTGAGGTACCTTCACTGCAGTTCTACAGTTACAGCAGAATTGCTCTGCAAGCTCCCTTTCAATAACTAACTAGAACTAATTACCATTACTGAGTAATTCTGTACATAAGTGTATTATTCATTGTCTTTCCTCATTGTAGTACTTTTACTGAGTGCATTAATGTTACAAATTAACTCTGTTGTAATTACATCATAATTAGGCACACAATAATACAATCAGGAAATTAGTGGTAACTGGTAATAGCAAAAAGTGTTACTGCTCTACAATTTTAATTGTAATTACCAAATAACTGTGCTTTAGCTATGTAATTTGAAGGGATATAAAAAAATAATCCTTCCACCTCTATCTGAAAGAGGTTTTGTACACTCATATATATTTAATAGATATTAAATATATTAATTAACAAAATTTTAATACAACAGAAATAAGGCTAATTTTATGCCTCACTGTAGATACATCTGTTCACTAAAGAACCACCCTTATATATCTATTATTTTCATGCAAGAACTCATTTCTATTTTTCATTTTAGACTTCCTAATGCTAGCATTCAGTATGGCTATACTATTGTTGGGATATTTGTTAAAATATTCTCTATATCATAATCAAAGAGCTCTGGAAAAAGAGCTATGAGACCTGATGTGATTAGTCCATATAGCTATCTAGATAAGTCCCAAACTCCTGCCACACTGTGAATGAATTCACAGTGGAAAGAACAGTAGGATTTACTATGACTCCCTGAGGCCCAGTTGCTAAATGCAAATTCAAGCATGTTATTTCTGTTCCTGGCTTTGCTGATGCTCCTGAGTAGATTCATGATTTTCCACCTTTTCCAAAACAGTCTGAACCCCATTAGTGGATGGTGCTTATCAATACTTGGATTTTATTTCAGAAATTCTGGAAGTTATATGTGAAATACATAGAGTACACAGATCTCCATGCCATCTTCTGACTCTTACCGGGATGTGTCCCCAGCATTACAATAGCATAAAAGAACAGAAAGCCAGTTTTGATTTATGAAGCAGAAGAAACTACATGGAGATGAAGGAGGAGTCAGGTTAAGCTCCCTTATAGATGATGTCCCATGACATTAATATACAGGAAGCCCATTGATTTACTGGGGTTGATAGTATGATCCTGATTGCAAGAGTGGTGTTGTATTCTGCTTCCTGTGATGTCTTGTATACTGTGATAATTTTAGTGTTCTAGAAATTATTGAATGAGAAACGAAACTCCAGGGCTTTCTTACTAGCAATTAGGGGGAGTTTGTGGATTAGAGGTTAATTTGGTACAGAAAGGAACATTTCTTTTACTAATTGGAAAATGCTTTTCAGTCTTCACACATCGGCCTATTGAGTCTCATCAGTATGCATTTTGAAAAATACAGTGAAAAGTAGAGAATGATAATGCTATATCCTGATTTCCTATGTTCTGCAACAGCAACAAGGTTAGTGCAAGAGGGAAAGAGTAATTGGTTACACACACCTTGTCAGAAATTTAAAACATGCATATTGATTTAATATAAGATATAGCCTAGGAAATGTGAATCACTAACTAAACATTTAGCAAATCTAGTATTGCCACAAATCACTTTGCTGTAAAAGACTGGCAGAATATTTTAGTAATTTAGTATCTGCTGGTTCCATTTTTACTAATATACATTTTTTAACCAACCTTGCATGTTAGAACAAAAGCAGGTTTTGCACAGATAAAATGTGCGTAAGTATATTGGCTAATACTTATTATCCTTTATTTCTGCAGAATCAAATTTACATCATTCATATATCAGTATTTTGTATTACATTTCTGCTGTGAAGTACTTGAAACATTTATATTCTTCTATTAAAAATATAATCACTGGGTATGAAACTGTGGTCTAGGATAGGAGTTGAAAGGTTTGGCTTTTTTTTTTCCCCAAACCAAGCAGTAAGAATCTTGGGCAAAATTTTCTCTGTAATTTTCCAAGATCCTAAGGCAAGATCTTCTGATTTTATCCAGAATTCAGCAAACATTGGACAGAATGTAAATTTGACAATCCTCTACTGCTAGTGTGAAATCTATAGTTATTGAGCATGGAAACTGTCCAAACATTTTCCACATAGTTCTGAGCCATAACATTTACTAGTTGCAAGGGCAGCCTAGCACATCATAAGGATGTGCTCATATTAAAGTGGTAGACAAATTATGAGAATCTATCATCCTCTAAAGTTCTCTGAAAATACTGTCACTTGCTTAAACTCCTTCATAATTAATAAAGTAAATACTTTCTCAGTTTCTCAGTTTCTCAGCATTATTTGCCCAGAACACTGCATGATGTGCATTATTTTGGTTTTTTTCTCTATTTTTTCTGCCAAACTCCAGCTGAACTTATACCTTTAGCATTTTAGAACAGTAACTCCTGTGCCCAGAGTTGTAATAAAAATTAAATTCACAGTAGAAACTCAACTCATGTAGGCTACTTGCTGCTCAGCATTTAGTGTTGAAATGCAGGTGAATGTGGATTTTTCTAAAACAGGTAATTCTGAACCCCGCTAAGCAAACATTATGATAAATATGTTTATTTTATGATGCAGCTTAGGACATAGCAAAAAATTTTTCTAATGCCATAGGATGGATAATGAAATGGGAATGTGTTGATACTATATGACTGGAATGATGACACAACTATGGTTGTTAAAATAAGGATTAATTACAAGAATTTCTGTATGAATTGGGGTGGTTATTGAAGAAATGTTGGGCAGAAAAATGATAGCTTGTTTAATGTTGCAAGTCTACATCACCAGTGTTATGTGACATGGGGAAGAAGACAAATGCAAAAGAGCGAAGTGCAGAAATGAAGGACAAATGCAAAATTTGTATGGATAAAATATGGAAAATAGTAATATTTTGTAAAAGGTGCTGCTAGATTAATCTAGAGTGCTGTGGACATTTCTGTTAATCCATGTTCAAGAACAGCATACTCAAACTACAAACACAAATAATGTGTGTGAGTATTTGGGAAAGAGACTGTGAGGGTGCTATGAGAAAATGAAATCTGAGAGCAGATGTTTATCTATTAAAGGTGCATGAAGGCAGGTAAAGATTACTGAAGTAGAAAGTCTACTTAAACTAAAGCTCATTGTTAGTGCAAGAAGTGGGTGAAAAACTGGCCTTGATTCAAATCTACATTTGGAATTCAATGAAAGTTTATACATCTCAGAGGAATTCTGTTTCGAAGTAAACTTTGTGTATTGGGAGATGGTGACTGAATTATGCTTAGTAGCTTGGTACCTGATGCGTCTATGGAGAGAACTGCAATAAGGTGATCTCTGTAACATCTGAGAATGAGACCCGGTGGCTTGGGAAATTGTTCCTGTTCTAAGCTGTGCACGCACAAGCTGTGCCAGTTAACTCTTAGCTTAGACTCTCCTGATTGTCCTGACATATGTTGTCAGACATCAGAATATGGTTTTGTGTTAGTTTGACACAATCTGACTTTTAGTGGGAGCAGAGGAAACTACAGAGGCTGCTTCTGATAAAGAGGCTCCTCGAAACTTCTACAAAGTCCAGCAGAGCCAATCCCTAAAGGCTCTGACAATGGACATATAGGTGTAATATGTATTTTGGTGATTTGTGTCATAATGTTAGAGAAATTAAACCACAAAACACCCAAGAAATACAGGTTTCCTGTAAAAATATAATGTATAACCCTTCCTTTAAAGTTTTTTTTTTTAGTTTGGTTTGTGTCTTTTGTTTTTCAGTGTCTGGTTTCGTGTATCAGCTCCCTGCCATGGTTTGTTTGTAGAGACAAATGCTTCTAGCCTAGTTTATTTGTAAAGACAAGTTAATTACTCCTATCAATGATTTCATTATGTATTTTTAAAAACCTTTTACCATAAGTTGCTGACTATTACTGTAAGTTACTATTATGTATTTTTATCACTATGTAATTATCTTAGAAAATGATTGACTTCTTTTGTACGCAGAATCAGCTGGTTATTTAGACTTAGACCTCAAGCACAGCAAACAGATTGCAACCCCCTGAGAAACTGCCCATAAAAAGGGCAGAAACCGAAGGAGAGATGGACGTGTTGGCAGAGTGGAGACTCCCCACGTCCCCAGCGCTGCTTGCTCGTTCCTTATTAACGAACAATAAATTGTCTTATTGACTGACCAATTCAGTTGGGATGGATTATTTGTAACACTGACTGGCCCAATTAGAGAAGTTAGGAACACCTCTGTGATGACATATTCAAGAAATAAAAAAAGGCATGCAATTCCTCTTTCTTCCTTCTCTCCAAGGAGTGGGGAGGGGGCCACTGGGCCCCTTCCTGGCACGTCCGCCAGGGCCCTTTCCCAGTGTGGCTGTTGGGGTCATACTGCTGAGGAAGTCATCCTGGCACCTTGAGCAGCCATGTGGCTGAGACCATGGAGCTGAGACCATGCGGCAAGGGCTAGCACCAGGAGTGGCTGCATGGCCAAGATTGGCACGGCCAGGGCTGCGCAGCCATGTGGCTGCTGCTATTTTGGCATGAACTTTATTTGCTTAGCTGCTTTCAGCAAGCCATGCTGGGAACAGAAGGGCAAAAGCGGTGACAGCAGCTTTTCTTTTTTGGAGCTCTGCATGAAGAGAGGCACTGAGTGGAGCTGGCAGCCAACACAGCTTGCACAGTGCTGCCAGGAACCATGTGACCAGCAGTGAGAGCCATGGCGAGCAATTCTCCGATGTGGAGCTTGGACAGGATCAACCTTTCAGTGCTGCGGAACTTTTCAATTGATAGAACTTGAGAACAAATGAACCTACGGACACCAATTCTCTCCCGAGTCAGAGAAAGGGAAAAGGTAAAGACACGTGAGGAGAACAACATGGCGACAGTAAGGTCGGAGACAGAGGGGGAAGAGGAGGTGCTCTGAGCATCAGAGTTGAGATTCTTCTGCAAGCCATGGTGAGGACTATAATACAACAAACTGTTTTTCTCTGGTAATTCATGAAGTGCATGGGGGATGTAAAAGTCTACCCGCAGCCCATGAGAAAAGATACTCACGCTGTAGCGTGTGGATGCTGAAAAGCTGTAATGTACAAAGAAACTTGAACAGAGAGAGACCTTTGCTTCCAAGGATAGAAGACCCTTACTTCTGAACGGATCATCCTTAAAAGACTATAGCCCATGAACTAAAATGACCCACACCATGTAGTTTGGGAAAACTATTTTTCCCGTGGGAGGGACTCGTGTTGCAGCAGGTCGGGCGGGACTGCTACTTATGGAAATTAAAACCATGTTGGAAATGTTCACAGAGAACTGTGTCCCATGGGAAGGACCCCATCGCATAGCAAAAGAGACTCCTCTCCCTAAGCGAACTGAAGATTTTTAGAAGCGACAAACTGAATAAAAACCCCATGTTTTGTCTTCCTGTGCTGATGGGGAGGAAAAAAGGGCTGGGGGGGAGAAAGTGTTCTAAAGGTTTATTTTAGTTCTCATTATCCTCCTTTAATTCTGTTAATAAATTTTTCTTTATACTTTTTAAAATTTTGAGCCTATTTTGCCCTTAAAGTGTTTCTTCCCAATCCTTACCTGAACTCATGAGGGGTCTTTTCTTTCCCCCTTCTCTGCTCAACTATAGCAGAGGAAAATGAGTAAATGTTTTTTTGTGAGTGCCTGGCTCCTAGCCAGGGTCAACCCCCTGACAGGTTTGTTCACCTGCTTGATTTTAATGCTTTGACATATGCTGTCTTGTAGCTCAGCATCTCATAGACATTTCTGGAGGTGTTTGTGAGAGCAACTGCTGCAAAATCGGTGATACTGCAATTGCCAAATGTATATGAAAAGAATTTTTATAGATTTCCCAAGGTTAACCAGAAATGGTTTTGATGTTTGGGACTGATGATGCTGTGACTTGTATTAATGACAAATGGCAGTAACACAGTTCTTGCAAGCAATTTTCAAGCCAGGCACAATGCACAAAAGCCTAGCAGAAGATTTGACAGCAAATGATGAGTTTACATTACAAACTTTAGATTATGCTTAAAGGTTCACATATAATAATAATGGAAGGCAAGCGCAGCCTTGCATTGTGGGGAACTTCTGCCTTTTGGAGAACCTTGAAGTAGATGAAGACATGGATAAAAAGGAAAATCCTGACTGAAATCAAATTTAAAAGAGGCACTACACAGAAAGTGGAAGCAGGGATAGGCTTTCGAGGAGTAAGATAAAGACATTGCTCCAGTGTATTGGAATGCACAGTCAAAGCTAAGCTAGCACTGAAATCAGTGACTGGTGTGAAGGGTAACAAGAAAAAAAACTGAGAGCATGCAGGGGACTGAGACACATAGGGCTTGTTCTGCTCGCTGGTGAGGCCTGACAGTTCTCCAGGCTGACACAGAACCTGAGGAGATGCAGCACTGCACCCTGTGCAGGAAAAAAATTTAGGGAGAACATAAACCAGTGTATTGGCTGTAGGTGGGCAGGTTTTTGTAGTGGGAGGCTATTGGGCCCCCACTGTGAGGATCATCTAGGGCTGCTCCATGCTGTATGCAGCTGCTCCCAGCCATTTCTAGCTGATCCACTACAGGGCATGGCTGAGCCACACAGCCCATGGCAGTGCCTTGGGAACAGCAGGGATAGGGGAGGGCAGAATGGTGAAGGGAACTTTAAGAGACAGCCCTGAGAGCCCCAAGGGGAGAGACAGACAATGGGGTGCTACGTGGTGACGCAGAAGATATGTGGAAAACCAATGCTAGGACAGATGGATATTCCCAAAGGAACAGCAGATCCCATGAAGACCCCACACTGGAGCAGTGGAAAAGTGGGAGAAAAAAGGAGCAGAGAGAAACAGCTTCGTACTGATGGTACCAAATAGCCTCCACCTTGTAAGAACTTAAAGAGCACAGCTGCCTGTCTAAAACACTGCCAATACAACAGAAGGAACTTGCTGTAAGATCAGCCCCTGAAGCACGAACTTGGCAAAAGCACAGAAAGGAGGAATCTGACAGGAGGGAGCTAATTTCAGGCTTGGTGAGGTAAGCTATGGTTTAGTACAGCTTGGTTAATGCATCCGGACAAAAATTCCCACTGTGGCACACTAGGAAAAGAAGCAACTGCTCACACATATATAACCTCAAGTTGTGCGATGCCATCTGCGACCACCCCATGGATACCCAGAACTCGGACTACATAAAGTGGTGCCCCCAGAAGAATGACCTTGGACCCCCATAACTGAGAAGCCCTGGGTGAAGGAGGACCAGCGTGAAGCCTCGGGATCCATGGATGGTGATGATCTTCTGCTTGATCTCTCTTGCCCTTTCCTTCTCCCCCCTCCGCCCTCTTTCTCTCTCTCTCTCCCCCTCTCTCTTTCTTTCTCTTCCTCCCTCTCCCCTCTTTTCTATTTTTTTCAATCTCTCTACCTCACATTTACTGTTATATAAAATCACTACTGTTGACTTTGGCATATGGACTCATTTGCACCTTAATTTGGGCAGAGGCACTTCTCACCAACTGGATCATAACACACCTCCTGCCTCTCCTCACCTTGCCGAAGGGACTGATTAACCTGTGGGGATAATAAGAGGGAAGGAGTGGACTTTGGTGTGATGAAATAGAAGCTGCGAAAAGGTGGAAGACAGGTATGTCTTTTAAGTGCGTGAATATTTTCCCCGTTTGAACATAAATCCACATTTCCTTTGCAAGTGTCAAGGGGAGTGTCTCTGCCCTGCTGAATTGTGCAGCTCTCCCTATGCACAGAGATGATCAATGTTGACTTTGTCCAGAAAAAATGACTTTGTCTTGAAATACATGGGTAGTCTTTGAATTCTGTGAGGCTCAACCTACTCCAGCAAACCGTATGATCATACACATGAAGCTGAAGAATGAAGCATTCCCCACATTCTACGGAGTTTTCAAGATGCTCAGTAACCATAAATAGATCTATTAAAAATTATTAGACTTGTGAACATTCTGATATTTTTTGAGTAGAGCAGGATGAGATGAACAAAAATGTACTAATTTCTGGGTCTTCTGGTATGTTTACGTACTCTTACAAAGTCTTAATCTTAGTGGGATCCTAATTGACCGTTTTGCTGATGCCATGGTTTAATCCAGTTTGTTCTGAGCAGACATTAGGTGAAAGTTTAGTGAAAAACATACTGGTTTTGAACTGGGGTGAATAAGAAAACATTTTAAGAAAAAGAAAACTGAGCTTTCTGCATAATATCTGTACTTCTGAAAATCCTGGGAAAATGATATATTCAGATTTGTTAGTTCTGCTTTTTGTCACCCTGACAAATGTCAAATGTTTTTACTGAAAAGCACTTTTTGCAGTTTTGAAAATTTTAATGGATGTGGTAATGGAAAAAACTTCCCTCTTTTGACTTCATTAAAAAAGTTGTATTTGGTATCAGTGGGCAAAATGAAACTGCAGTTCTTTCTATCTGTCTCGGTTTGGGAGGAAGTGAGTTTTTGGGAAGTCTTAGTTAAACCAATCAGTGGTCAGATTCGAATATTGACACCTGGTGTGACC
Source organism: Promerops cafer (assembly GCA_013398275.1). Classification (NCBI taxonomy): domain Eukaryota; kingdom Metazoa; phylum Chordata; class Aves; order Passeriformes; family Nectariniidae; genus Promerops; species Promerops cafer. The sequence continues at coordinate 55,055 of VZSE01014395.1, read as the reverse complement.
ACTGAAGACGTGAGTCACCTCTGAAGACACACGGGGTTAAAAGCAGAGATTTCCCAGAGTTCACTCTCTTTTGCCCGTGGTAGCCCAGAGAGCGGCACGGTCTCTTCCCCGCCCGCCCACATGGCTGGGTGGGGGAGGGGAGCCATGGAGGCCCAGGCTGAGGTAGGCCGGAGCCCCGAAGAGGGAGAGAAAGGTGGAAGGGAATGGAACCGGGCCAGCCCCTGCAGGACGGAGGGGTGGAGAAAACCCCGAGGTATCTTTTGTTCCCCCCCCCCAACCCCAGAAGAGAGAGCGAGCGAGCCTGTGCCGGCAGAGGAGGCGGCAGGGGGGGTGATGCCCAGCATGTGGGAGTGCCACCGTGAGATCTCAGTGCCCTGAGGGCAGCGGAGCTCGGACTTTTAACCCTTTCCTGGGTGAAGGAAACTTTGTGAAACATTAGTCCTCCTGGCTGGTGGTTGGAGAGAGAAGAGAGACAGTCTGGGACCTGAGATGTTAAGAAGATGTGGAAAAGCTGAAGTGGGAGGAGATGATGGAGTGGCTTTTTCAGCTGGACTTTTCTTGTATAGCCATAGACTGAACCAAGCTACCTGTAATACATGAGACTGCATTTGGGTGGATGCTATAGCCTGAGCCAAGAGACTGACCTGCTGTAATGATATTATATAAAGGAGTGAACAGAGGAAGATGAAGAGGGCGTGGTGGTGCCTTCCATCTTCAGGGAGAAGAGCTCTGTTCTTGAGAAAACCCTCGGCCCCAGGGGATGAGAAAATGGGGGGGACTGTTGTCCCAAAAATGAGACACGGTTGTTTTTCTCGGCACTTGGCAAAGCATCCTTGAAGAACCCTGAGCAGTTTCGGTCCATGGACGGTGGTGAGAGCACTGTACATGGAAGGAGCATGTCACGATGGCAGAGTTTCTCCGGGCGGTGCCATGTGTGACAAAGAAACATGGGGAGTTTCAACCCTGTTTCGTGGGGAGGACTGTGGTACAAGAGAGACTCCTCTCTCCCCTGATGGACTCAAGGGATTTAATTGATTACTTGAGTGTTGGTAACTTGATCAGGACTCCAAGATTTTTGTCTCACTGTGCTTTGGTGAATTTGGGTGGGAGGAGGAGGAATGGTTTAAAAGGTGTTCACTCTGTTTTCCTGTGTGTTTTTGATTTTAGTTTGTAGTTTAATAAAATTATTGTTTTTTCTCTCTTTTTCTAAGTTTAAGCCTGCTCTGCTCTGTTCCTGGTCACATCTCACAGCAGTTAGTTAAAGAAAATACATTTTCATGGGGGCACTGGCATTGGGCCAGCCCCAAACCATAACACTATCCCCATTCAGTCCCCTACTGTTGATTATTCTGCACATTGTTGTGGGTTATTTATTTTCTCAGTTGGTGGCAGGACGATTTATAAAAAAGAAAAACAGGTTTCGAATAAAGAAAACACTTGGTTTGGGGGAAAATTATCAGGGAAAAGAAGTTCTAAATAATTTTTTTTAAACTTTGAGAGAAATGATTGTTGAAAAAATCCTGGGAAACTCCGTGTCTTATACTATATCTGTCTTATAAATAACTGACTGGACAAGTGCTGTCCTGCCTACACCTAACTGAACTTTATTGCGATCTAGAGGAAGTCAGTATTCTGTGTAGAATTCCACATCAGCCAACTGTATCACTTTTCCTTTCTTGGGGAAGAGAAGCAAACCATTGTTTTTACAACTGAATAAACCAAAAAGACTATGGCTGTTGGATGGGTGGCTGCTCCTTCTGGAGCACTAAGCGATATACAGCAGCAATCTTTTGTTTTGATGCAACAGCCACTTACTTGGCTCTGAAGATTTTGATTATTTCCACTGCAACATTTTCTTAAAGATTAGGTCTATTTATGTTGGTCTTTTTGTGTTTTTTTTTTTTTTTTTTCCCCCTGTGTTGTGGTTTTTTTTTCTCTCTGTGTGTGTGTGTGTGTTTCTTGTTTGTGTTTCATTTTGTTTTCATTTTTGCTTGGGTTTCTTTTGAGCTACAATATAACATTTTGAGCAGAAACCCGAGTTTTATCAGCATAGAATTGGGAAGTCAGATACACTATTTTCTCATTTTTTAATCAGGTTTCTGAATTATCCAGTGTCTCTATTAAAACTGAAATTAAGGGCAATTACTAAGCTTTCTTTGATATACAAAGATGGTTATAGTGTTAAGTGAGTGCTAGTTAAAAAGAAAATAAACAACACTACACAACAACCACCTTTCAGAACTCACAAATGCTCAGCTTGCATTCTTCTAAAGTCAGTTTTGATTTATCTTCGATGTTTATGTGTTTCAACCCTTAGATTATCAACTTCCACCTTTCTTTTCTAAAATATCTCAATGGGAAATTATTAAAAATGCAACCACTGCCTCAGATTTTTTCAAATACAATTTTTGAGTGTCGCTGTTGAGACAGTCACACGACATAAACACACACACTTCTGCCAAGACAACAATGGCTTCTTCTTTATTACAAGGTATTCTCAAGTTTTATATCCCCAGCAAAGCGTGATCCTAAGTTGTAGCATCTCACAGCAACCTTGAATGGGTGCTGTGGGAGGAGACTACTGTGTAGACTCCTTCTCCCTTGGCAGTTGCTCTCCTCCCCCAGTTATGTAATCCCTTCCCTGCCTTCCCTTCCAGATCTTTCCTCAACCATTGTCAATCATCCCTTCAATCATCCCTAGTTTCCTCCCTAGTTCCAGAAAGTTCTCCCCAGTTCTCCCCCTGGTTGGTCCCCTGTTGATGTATTCCTCCCCCTGTGTCCAGATAGGACACAGGGCCCCTTGCTCCTCCCTGGCCCCTCCTACCACGCATTATCCCATTGGTCCCTTACCTTAAGACCACACCTCTCCTTCCCTGTATTTAACCCCGGACCCTCCTTTTTTGTGGGCTTTTTGGCCCTGACTGTACGCGAGAATAAAGCTGCCCGTGTCAGCCAGAAAACCTCCGTCCCTTTCTTACCCTACTGTTGATCCTTGTTGATCCACCAGCGTGGTGACGCTCGCCACCTCCAGCCGGCGTCTCCTGAGGAGCCGCTCCCCAGGAATGGTTGCGCGGAGCGGAGAGCTCGCGGCATGGCACTAAGTCATTAGTTACATTAAACCAGCTCATTATATTCATTGGACAAAGCAATAACTCATTATATTCTATTGGTACAAAACAATTAACGTCAATAATTAATTGGCAAGAGTTTACAATAGATTATAAAGGCATGTATGCTGCTCACTGAGGCATGTACCCCTAGTTGCAAATACCCCTGTCACGATCCACTCACACAAGCGGGGTCGTGATGGTTCGTTTATTGATCTCAGAGTGCAAAAGACGCACAAAGGGGACTTCAGTTTAATCACAGCAGTGCACTTTTATTGAGTGCTAACAACACAATCACGTGATAGAGGGAGAGAGAAGAAAGGAGCAAAGGACAAGAGAATATAGGGGGGAAAATGGGAATACAGCTACTAATGGAAGGGACAAGTCCTCGTTATCTGCCAATAGACAAGTCCTTGTGGCCACTCGCCAATAGACAAGTCCTCGTGGTTGTCCGCCAATAAATGTGTCTTCTTCCGTGGGGTGATCACAAAGTGAATCTCTACCCTGGAGATTTACTTTTATAGTCCTTTTACAAAGCAAAGGGCAGCTGGCCAAGAGGTGGAGAAATTCATAGCCGTTGTGAGGGGGCTCGTTGCTATAGAAAGCAGGTGCAGCAGGTGCAGTGTACGGAACGCGACGTACCTTTGTGGTTCACCAAGAAGCATGAAGCAGTGTACCGTGGCAGCCTTAATTTTCTGAGGAATGCCGCTAGTCCCAGTGAGCACACCTGCAAGCAAACGCTTGGCAAGCATCTGCCTTACCCAGGCCAGAATCCCCATGCACAGTCCCTTGGGGTCTTCAGGGTCTTGGTCTCTGTCGTTGAGACAGTTGTGAGGCAAATCAGGGATCTTTGGACCGTCTCTTACAATCCCTTATGTATCTATTTTATCTGTTTGTAAGTTAATGTCCTTGTCTTTCTTCCTTGCTGCAGATATAACCGTATCTTGTAAATTTCTTCTTCTGCTAACTCAATTGTTTGGCCTGCAGACCAGCTGCTAAGCCCCTCCATATTGAGCCTGTTTGCACTGCATGTGATTTCTCTTTCTTTGAGTTTTTGCTGTCCTTCCCTTTAATGAAAAGACAAAATTAGGAAATAGTTGATGAAGGAAAGACATGCAGTGTCTTCACAAGATTGCAGTCTAAGTGAAAACAGCAGATGATGAAATTTCTTTAAAGATTTAAGTAATTTATTTTCCTGTTTGTTATCTGATGTTTCAGAGTTAATCGGTTTTAAAAATTGGCACAAGTTTACGGTCTGTAGGTGTGTTCCTTTAGTTGAAACAATCATCATACTCTGTTTTTCATTTTATTTGTTACAGAAAGACAGAAAAATCAGATGTTACACATGACTACAGATTCCTTTGTCTGCATTTGGCTTTTTTGTTCTGATTTTCTTTTTAATCTCTTTCTTGTCTCTCCACTACCCCTGGTATTCCAGGTTTTAATCAAATCCTTAGTGTTAACTGAAATCTGTATTTAATAGATTTAGGTATCAGTAAAATACTTCTAAGTTATCTGAACTCAGAAATTTGGAGAAGTGCTGTAGCAGAGCTTCTAAGACTGAAGACTCAGAGAAAGCTCCAGGGCTCAACAGCTCTGAAATTGGGCTGCTCAGTGTGGAAAATGTCAGCTTGCTTTCCATCAGTGGAAAAATGCCTTCCCAATTTGAATAATGACATGCACTTTGTCTTAAAAGTGGTTGTGTTTAATGTAACATAATACTTGGAGAAGATCGGATCACTACTCTGACTCAATTGCTCATTTAAACCAGATACTTCCAAAAGCCATTTGAAAGAAATCTGTGTCTGGGGAGGGAAAGTAGGGACTGAGAAATGATTTTTTTCCTTTCCCAGATCTGCTTTGCATCTTCATGCTCCTCATATTAATATTGGTTCTATCTATGGTCAGCTACTGTGTTTTTTGATGGGGGACTGTACCAAAGTTTGTGAAACAAAATGATGGATCACTGACTTACAAAGTCTGGCTTATAACAAGGATTTGTGCTATGTTTTGGACAAAATATTTTTGACAGAAACACAGCCTTGACCCTTTCCGAGAATGGCAGATGCTCTGTTCTGGTAGCAATACACCTTGCAGTAAAGGCAACGCAGCAAGGTCAGTTATTCCACATTTACTACTGGGGTGGGCTTATCTTCTTTTTTTCTTTTTTGTTAGAGTTGGGATTAAAGACGAGAGATGGTATTTCTTGTTTGGACTCAAATGTTTATTAATTCTTACCTATGTTACAGTCTCAGGAGCTGTGAGTTCTAGCTAACAAAATGAAAAACGGCTTCTGTCTTCTTCTTTCCAAGGTCTTTTAAGCGCTAACTACCCAGTTGTGAAGTGACCCCTAAATTATTTCTATTTTCAACCCAATAACCAAAAACCTGAAGTCCGCACTGTGGTCTTTCTTGTCCAGCTACAGAACACCACCCAAAACCATGAAGAAGCAGGTGAAAAAGAAAGACAAGCCTACATCCAAAAAACCTCCATCTTGCCTTATATATATAATATATTATTCTAAAACCTCAAACTCCAAGTTTTCCACCCTGTGATATTACACACTTCTATTCAAACTACACACCCATAATCTCAGTGCCATCACTCAATGTTGGAAGCCTTCTCCACAGCCTCAGGTCAAATGCAGCGCTCTTCTGAGGGTCAGTGACCCTCAGCACGGAAAGCCTAAAATTCTCAGTAACCACGGTTGCAACCACCAAACACCTGAGCATGACACCTCACCGTGCCTGGCCCTATGGCACTTTTTAACTGTTCTCCTGCCCCAGAGCCCCATTAGATTTGCATGTATTTGTCCAAAGACTGACACAAGTTTGGCAGCAAAAAAAAAAGCAAACAAAAGAAGTGAGAGGGAACATAAGAGCTCAATTGAGGGTAAAATAGAAGGTGCAGTGAAAAAAGATTACCTGATAATTATCACACATTGAGATCTTGGTTGCTAGTGCTGTTGAAGAAACAAGAACTTTTTTTACGACACCTTAATTTTTGTAACCTAACCTTTCCTGCCAATGTGGACATTTTCCCACATTGGGTATACACTTAAGCTGATTACTTTGGGATAATTTCAGCTAAAAAAGAATCAGCCATTTCAATGAAATAATATAAGGCAAGAAATTCACCAAAATGTTTATAATCCTTTAGTTGCCAAGTTCTAATGCACTTATGGGGTAAAGCAGAGCTGCAACATTTGAGATGTAGGTTGGTTTTATGACAAAATGTCATAAACTTTCCTTTTTTCTACATTTTAAAAGCATGTTTGTCAGCTTTGGATAAATTATATGGCTTTGGAAAAACATTGCTTTGCCCATGTTCTGTAGAGACTAGTGTACACATGGTAGGTAAATGCATTAGAATTCATATGCAGAGATCTTTCTCTAAATCACGCATGGTGAGTCAGAAAAATTGAACAGAGTTTCTTTTCCTTATTTCCAGAGCTGTGGTGTGACTGAACAGAAGTGAAAAGCAAAGAGAATTCTTTTTTTTCTTTTTCCTTTTTTTTTTTCTCTTTCATAAGGGTGCAAAACACATATAGACATAGGCACAACTATCAGGATAGGTTAGAACAAGAAACTAATATACTGGAAGGAAGAGCAGGAACCAGTTTGTGCAGGCTTCATTTGAAAAAATGGGAGAATTGGGTAAAGAAGCTGATGATAAGTTTGCTCTACTGCATGAATGGAATGCTGAATGACACTGTGATGGTATAGAGAAACTGAATTTGAATGTAAATTTGAGGGCAGTACAAAAAGCATTGTGAGGAAAGGAGTTTAAAGCCTTTGGGGAGAAGTTGAGAATTGGAGTAAATTTTTAAAGAAAAATTCGGATCTCAAAATAGAATATGATTGATAACATTCAGAACAAAGTAAGGGACTGTATTGGTACAGAGAGGAAACAGATGAGTTCAAGTACGGACAGTTTGGGGTTGGGGAGCAAGTGCAGTAAATATTTTGTGCATGGCAATATGGGTGATCCCCAGGCTAGGAAGGTGAGGGGAGAAAAAGAAGTTAGGGGACAAGAAGTTGTGTGTGTGTGACCCATCCATACATATTTGCTCCTCTTGTTTATGGAACAATGAAAAGTGGTACTGTTATTTCTTAACTGTGGGAGAGATTTTCCCTTTCTGCTGCCACGTAATTTTTCCTCACCTGACGCAGTTTCGGATTGTCAGCCTGCTAGCCCAGCAGCAACCATGCCAAGAGTGGGATGCTTCTCAGAGAAAAGCTTGTCAGAGACACTCTGAGACGCAGCTAAGTTGAGCTTCAGATTCACAGCAATTTGTTGGAACAGTGCGTGGGTGGAGACAAAGGATGAGGCAGAAGCCTTTCGTTTTGTTGCGAACAGTTTTATTTCACGAAGGATCCAGGGACTAAAGGCTCCCACTAGGCCTGTACAAGGGTACTTATACAGGGGAGGTCTCAGGGGTGGTTATAATCTTCTAACCAATTGGGGAAGGATAGGGGAGAAGCTCAGAGTAGAGTTACCCAATCATAAACCAATGGGGATATACTGGGGGAGGGATGCAGTTTAAACAAACCAATGGGGCTTTGAGGATTAGGGGATTTCCAGAGGTAGGGGGCAGGTATAATGTGGGATTGACAACTTGGAGGAGGGAGTGACAGGGAACTTTCTGGACGGAGGGGCAGGTTCAAGGCAAGATGGACAAGGAAATGGGAGGATATAACTTGGTTTGAACTAACCACACAGGGAAAACCATTAGAACTTAAACACTGCAACACCCACCCTTGTAGCAGATATCTTGGCTTTTTGAGGTGCTTGTGTAGACAAAATATGTAAAAGAGTGCTGTCAGTGTTTTGTCATGCTGAATAATATCCTGGGCCAGCATGGAAAATATCCTGGGCCAATGTGGAAATAGAAGTAATGCAGCCACTGATTTAGTGAGGTATTTTTAAATTTGCAAGTGTATTATTCATGAAGTTGTTTCCACAGTTTTCTGAAAAATGCCATTATTTTCTTCCCCAATGTTGCATTTATGTTTTCTTTACCTATTTTCATGGGACTCAACAAATAAGAGCAAATCCAGGAAGACAGCTATAGCTGCCTTGCTTCTTGGCTTTTGATGGAACAGGTAGAATGACCTTTACCTAAACTGTAGTTAAAACAGAACACTTTCAGGTTTTATTTTAAATGTGCTGTCCTGTTTTCTGAAAAGAAAACATTTTGAGGACAGCGATTTAAAGAGTTAGTTAAACTCATCAGTGTTGGAGCATGCATTACAGTCTTTGAAGAAGTTTGCTTAAGTTAATAGGAGAGAGATACAACTAATCTGAGGACTTTCCATTATCTCCAGTTTTGAAAGAAACAGCTTGATTTCCTACAATTATAATTTGAAGCCAGTTTGGAAATCTGTCCCATTGCTCTTTCTTCCTGTTTGAAACTTACTCTAAATTGCAACAATTTTACATCATTTAAAAAAAAAACTATTTGCGAAGACTTTCATTTTTCACTCTATGTGCCCTTTAAGAATATTAATGGCATTATTCCCACTTAGGTGCCTATGTAACTCCCATTAACTTTAATGGGACTTTAGGTACGTACTTGAAGGAATGAATATAGAGTTACTATTTTTGGAAGAAAGAGGACAAATTCCTTATTCAGCTGAGATTTCATTAGAATTTCAGATGCCAGTTTTTAAGAGGGGGCTCAGTGGGTCTGTGTTTCATATAGTGCCCAGGGCAAAGTAAGTGCTTAATCTGGCTGCTAAGATTTATTTTCTTGATGGTGATATTCAAAATTGAAGTTGTGGTCGTACTATGGGTGCACTGAATGTGTTCATTTTACTTTCTGGTATCTGGGGAAAAAAACCTGTTTCATTCTTGGCTTTTTTTTTGGCTGCTAAAGTCATTATAAAATGTAAATGAATACTTTGTAAGCCAAATCTGAATTACAAATATTCTGTCTGGAATTTTGTGTGAAAACTATGCAAATTGTGTTCATCTTTAAAAGCTGTGAGCGTGGATAGTATTTTGTAATATGGCATCTGTTAAAGTGTCCTGGTTTTCTTAAACTGAGAAGCTTCCACATTTCAAATATGGAAAAGCTGTATATATACACATATATGTATGTATTTAGGCATACATACTATATGTGTGTGTGTGTGTGTGTGTGTGTGTGTGTGTGTGTGTGTGTGTGTATGTGCATGGCAATAATTTAAAGTAGCTCTTCCTTTATTCCGAAATCACCCAAATTTGAACACTAAACTTAAACATTCGTGAGGCATAAGTTTTGTCAATACATGATATCATCAGAGAATTCTAGGGTACCCGAATATAATTTTGCCAAGAGTTTAACTAAACCTCTATTGTGAGGCTTTATGTAGCAGTTCCTAATTTAGTATAGAGCAGCTCATTATTTTGTATGTGTGTACATAAATCCTCTTTCTGGGAAAGACACTTTAAACCTATAGCTGACAAACTCTGTGGTTCCTAAGTTGTGCTATAACAACTATGAAGAGTCTGTCCTATTTGCCACATATGAAGGGAGGGTGGCAGAAATACAGATCTTGCTCTTCTTCGACTCTGTACAGTAGCAGGGACTTCAGCTGTGTTAGCTGGTACAGGGCTATTTTATTACCTGACAGCTAATCACACTCTGAGCCAAGAGTTTAAAGCCAGGTGGTGAATCTCTTTTGTTAATCACCTTCTTTCACTTGATTACTGTTTAGTTTGGTCTGAAACAGAAAAGAAGAATTGATCAAAGTTTGTAACTCTCAGTACTGAAGAATAGTTTACTTTCAGCATCGTGGTGTCTTGGAAAGGGCATCATGAGATAGATCTGTCAGTTGTCATCTTGAACTCAGCAAAGCTTCATACTCAATTCTGAAGACGATCAGCGACAGATACATCTGGCATCTGTGCAACTGAAAACTTTTATTTGTCTGGTTGCTCAGCCCTGAGCAGCTGGTATAGCTGTCTTGTCATGTTAGCTCATGGAAGTTGTGGTAGTGGGAGGTTTTTCTTTTATGAAATATTCTTTGTAACTTGAGTATTTTCATTGATGATTAGATGGTCTCCTAATTACAGACTGCTTTGATAATTGCTAGAATCTTCTAGAAAAATTTAAAAGGACCTTGTGGCTGGTTGCAGCAACCTGCCTGCTGTTTATACCCATTGCAGTCCTTCCCAAGGTGGTTGAACCTCATCACACAACTCACAAGTACATAAAATCCTGCCTCAGATATGTTTAATCTCTTAAATCTGTGCTAATCTTCTAAACATTTTGTAATACTGATGAAATTCCTATATACACTCTGCAGGGATAAGAATTCTTTCTAGATACCTTACCAATGAGCTTTCAGTTTTTCATGTGTTACATAATTTCAGAGTTGTTTTTCATCTTAACACTGCAAAACATAAACATTGGTTTAACAACCATTTCAAGAGTATGTAGATCATATTATGTATGTGGTTTTATGTTTTCATTTTGTTTTCCCTGTGGATTTCACATGATTACAGAAGTGATAGAAAAAGCAGTTTTAGCAATCTGCCAGTCTGCCTTCTGGGATAATCATGTTTATGTTTTTTCTAAAAGTTACATTTAATGGGAAAACAGAAACTAAAAAAGCCTTTAAAACCAATACTTCGAGATGCTATACTGCCTTTCAGAGACTTCTGAAAATAAAGTAAAATCTGGCACTTTTATGATGCAGTGATGCAGATCAATCATCACAACAGGAATTATTCAGCCCAAAGCAATTAAATAAGAAATTAAAAATAAGGTCATGAATTCTTCCACTCTTTGAGTTGCTGTTCTTGATTTTGTTGGTTTTGTTTGGAAAACATTGTAAAAGATTAATTTGTCACTGACTGAAGTGCTGTATTCAGCTGTTCAATATATTCTGATATCTTTTGCAGATCAATTAATGTGTGTGAGTGTGGAAGAAACAAAAATGAAGATGTCATTTTATCCTTAATTTAGAATAAAAAGAAATGCATTTGGGGAAAAAGGGGAAAGAGAAATTAGTTGTTTGAACACAGTGAGCATAACCTTCATATATAGAGAAAATTGTCTGACTCTGCGCCATGACATAAAAATAAATGAAACAAGTAGGCAGAAAGAATTTACAAAACAGAGGAGGAGGAGGAGTAGAATAAGGAAATAATACATCCAGAATCTAAGCTATCAGCCAGAAAGAACCATGGATTTGGTTTGGAGAGGACAAATTGAAAAAAAATCTTAAAAAAAAAGAGAGAAACAAATGGAAAAGTTAGCAACATTTCTGAATGAAAAATAGTACTGGGACAGAATTTCTGTCTCTCAAGATGAAATCCCCAATTCTTATTGTACACTTAATTATACATTCAGCTATGTGCTTGTCAGTGGCTTTCATGAGGATCCAGATCTGCTTACTGTAAGCAGTCACTGTTTAAAAAGTATATACAAATAGGAAGGCTTAGTAGTTACTGTGGGAGCAGTTGATAATGAAATATGAAGGATTTTTACTAAGTTCCTTCTCTCAATTTTTTTAGAGTGTGTAACTGATGGAAATATGTGCTATTTTTATTTTCCTTGATTAAAAAAGACCTTTAGAAATAGTAGATGAATGGGAAGCTTTTTGATACTTAGTAGGAGAGATTGATCTGCTGAATTTCCAAAAGTTCCTCCAGAATGCTAAGTAGTTAACAGAATTAATGTTACTAAAGCCAAATATAAAACTACTTTCCTGAAAAAAGCTGAAGGTTCAGTTGTAAATATTAAGAAACAATCTTTTAGTCTACAAATATGTGTGCTCTGATACACTATACACACATTTTTGTATTATTAGATATAGTGAGATGAGATTTAGCTTGAAGTATAAAAAAAATAAATTTTGATTTATATATTTTGTTTTATGTTTTTCCCTAATAGAAGATGCAGATAATTTGAAAGGGTTTTAAGACAGACAGGGAGCGACTTGGAGAAAGAATCTGAAGTAATGTTACATATGCAGGTGGAAAAAGGAAAGAGATGAATTGGGAAAGTAGAGGCAATGTGTAAAGGACATGAATAAATCATGGTGAGGACTGAGTCTGCACAGTCAGATCATGACCTACCAACAACAAGCCTTATTTAAGTCTTGTTCCATGCTGGTGTAGGTTACTACTAAATTGTTGATTTATCCTCATATCCTACTTGACATGGATTGCTTCAGTTCCCCCTCCATCAGACTATAATAGCACAGGGAAATTGCAAGCATAGCCTTGTGAGTCCATATTTTTGGTTTTGGTTTTGATTTTTATCTCAAACTGTATGCAACTTGGAAGTACTCCCAAACTCAAAGCTTCTAGGCAGCTGTGCATGCCTTCGTTTCCATTTTTGCTCTGAGACAGTTTACAGGTCTGTGCTTTATGCAGAGACTTTATGGATAATTTTATATAGTTCTGCAAGCTTTGAAATACAAAAAAAATCTCAAAAAATTAAGTTACTATTTTCTGTCCAGCTGTAGAGGGCTGCAGAGTAAACACAAATATGATCATTCTTATTTCCATGAAACAATTACAACGAAGAGATTACTAGAGCAAGCATGTGTAATTTTACACTGACTCCAAGATGTTTTCCTGAGACCTCTGATACTTCATTAAAATTCACTGATTTCATCTGGACTCTGTAATTTGTGGCATCAGATCCTGAACTAAATGACAGAACTAAATTATTCCCTAATAATTTGACTCCTTTTTATGGAAGTTTTTCACAGTTCTTACAGTGAAATCTCTCATAATATGTCTTTGTATATGTATATATTTGGTATTTCTCTGTGTGTGTATACAGGTTGATTTATTATATTTTTATACCAAATATTCTTTTAAGGAGATACATTCAAATATAAAACTTTTCCATGAACACACAGCCTATACATAAGCAAGAAGCAAAATAGTGAGTGAAACCTGTATCTTAAAGCCAGTTATATTAATTTCTTCTCCTGCCACAAACAAGGCTCTTGAGAGTTTTCTCTCCTCCTGAGAATAAGATCTCTGAGGCTTATTAAGTCTGTATTCTTCTATATGTTCTCTTTATTCTGATTATGTTGAAATAACTGTCATAAAAGCAAGTACATGACCTGATTTCAAAACATCCCAATAGCTAAGGAACTGTGATTCCACAAAACAATGTAGCAACGCATTTTCCTATTGCTATACATTAAGGAATCTTCAGGATGCCTCCCTATGCCTAGACATTGCTTCTACTTTATTTGCCTTGTAGATATGTCCATAGGAACTTTATAAAGCTCTGGAAGTTTTTAGTTTTAGGAGTCATATTTACTTCCCTTCAAAAAATATAGTAATCCATCATAATTTCAAATACTTTTTAGAGCATGCAAGTTTGTTCAAAGCAATCGTTATGACTTTTTAAAATTAAATTATGGTACTGTAACATATTGCAAAGGGGCTGTTCTCTGTGACCCACAGAGCTGCAGACTTAGATGGGAAGGGCTGTTGAGAGGTCACTTACCTGTCAAAGCAGGAATGAGTCAGGCTTCTCAGGACTATCTTTACTTGGGGCTTGAAAGCCTCAAAAGATTACACAGCCTTTCTGGGCAACCTATTCCTAGGATTTTTTGTTTCTATCCAGTCTGACTATTTCTTGTCTTAGGTGCTTTGCCTCTTGTTCCCTGACACTGCTTTGAAGCTCTCAGCTCCCCACCTTAAATAACCTGCCTGTAAGCTCAGATAAATGGCTATTAAGGCTCCCCCCAAAGCACTTTTTATGTAGGCTGAATAAGCCCTAGTACCCCAGCCTCTCCTTGCAGGGCAAGAGCCCCAGCCTCTCACCAGGTTGATGGCAGCTGGCTGGCTTTACTACCAGGGCTGGCTCATGCTCCATGTGCTGTCAGGCCAGCTTTCCAGGCTCCTTTCCTCAGAACTGCTTCCCATTCAATCAGCTCCCAGCCTGTATTATTGCCAGGAGCTCTGCCCGTGCAGATGGACACACTTCTATTTGTTGTAATTTAATTTAATTAAGTTCTTGTTGGCCAAACCCTCCAACCACTCTAAATGGCATTAAACTAATGTGGGGAAAAGAAGCTGTAAAAATTCTTATGGTCTGTGTAAATGATTTGTACTAAAATCTCATTTTCTTCCAGAGTGAGTATGTGTAGCTGCTGTTATGTTTCTCTAGTGCTTTTTCTCTTATAAAAACATGGTACATTCCTCTGGAAGCTGACAGATGAAAACAGCTGTCAATTAAAAGACGAAGAATATTGTAAATTGGCCTGTGCATTGAATGTAGTGGGCATGCTGTGACAAAAATAGCACATATGTATTTTCTCATTGACTGCATGATCATGGATGGAAATTCCTGAGTTAAACTGGTAAGTGCAATTATCCAGAGCGTTTAAAACCCCCTTAATTTTTAATTATTAAATCTTACTCCAAAAATGTAGGTTACTGCATCTAAATGAGTGAAATAGTTTCTCAATTATAAGATCAAGTTGCAACACTGCAATGATGTTGCCTGAGACCCCATTTTCCCATTTACAGGGGTCTGTGCTTCTTTGGAAGAACTGAGGTTTCTTCTGACTTAGTGGGAGAATGAGACCTAATGACTCCAGTGAGGGATAAATGAGGTTGTATTGGCAAGGGAAGATATATGTGTCTAGTACATATTTTAAATTGCAGGGCAAATTGGCTGTTGCCAGAATAAATCCTAACTCATTTAGTTTGTACTCTCTTGAAAAGTTCTTGGGGATCCAAATTAACAGGATGCTGTATTAAAATACTTCCTGTACTCTTGTTCAAGCTACTTAGGCTTGTCTTTTAGCAGGATGGGCACATTTTTCATGATGCATTTCCATTTTGCCTTCAGTTTTTCAGGCAAAGGTTTGAAGTAGTATATCTCTGTTAAACAGAGGGTCTACTGTTCAAAGAGCGGGTCTCTAGTTTTGCCACCTTATTGCCTCAGCAGCATGATTTCATCTGGTTTGAGGGTGAAGGAGAGAAGCTGTTGTGAAGGGGCTTACAGCCTAGCAGTGCTGAAAAAGTGTATGAGCTTAAGAGACAAAGCCTTGTCCAGCTTTTTCTGGCTATCTTTCCTTTCCCTTGCAGTAAAACAGATTTGCCTCCAAAGAAAATACTGGAGTCTTCCCCTTGAACATTTTGTCTTTATCTGACTGAGACTAAACAGCAACCCCAAAACCTGAGAAAAGTCAGGTTAATACAGCTCTTTTGCATCTTGCTGAAAATAAATAGGAATATCTTCCCCTTTTCCTTCACAGGAAAGATCTTGATACCTTAATTTTCTTTTTAACCTTAAAAACAATAATAATATGAACTTCACAATGGTTATGTTTTCCTGGAGGATTCACTGGGAGCTTAATGAGTTTTCCTTGGGGTAGAAGTGAGGTGTTGAAGTTTTTCCAGACAGAGACCTATCAATTTACAGTTTCTCATGCTTTTGAACTAAATTTCTGCTGGTAAAAGCAAAATTTTTGCTCAATGTTTAAATTACTTCTCTGTTGTTACAGATGACATTGTAATTCCAGTGTTCGGGTACCTGTCCTATAGGACTGTGCCTATCTGAGTCCTGTGGGCCAAATTCCTTGAGTACATATGTGCTGAAGTGGTTTGTTCTTGGATACTCCAGGAAAGACTGCACAAATTAACTACGTTCTAAGGGCACCAACCCTTACGTCCTCCAGCACATGCTCTGTCTGGCAACAGGCATTTTCCAAGCATATGCAACTACTTTCTCAACACATTCTAAGAACTGCATGCATAGCACAACTCCTAAAAGAACTCTGTGGGAAAGCTCACTTGTTTAGTGGTACTACACTAGAAACAGGTTCCTGCTAGAGGGCGTGGCCTCTCCCATGCAGAAATAATGGTCTCAAACTCTCCCTGGCCGAAGATGAGAACTGAAGTGAGAACCTGTTTTTCTCCCACAGTGAAAAGAAGAAATCTGCTACAGCATCTGCAAGCCTCTGGCTTAATACCTTGTACAGAAAATTTGGTTGCCCACCTAGGATTCCTGCTCTGATGTTCTTGGCTGTGATCCAAGACCAGGGTTGATAGATGCCCTGAATCTGCATAGCAACCATCTGTTTAGAGCTCAGGAGGCCATCACCAAGCACAGAGGTAATGTGGTGCAGACCTAATGTACACAGCAGATGCCATTTTGTCCTTTAGCAGATGCTCTGTACATTAACTGTAGTTCCTGCCAGCTTGACCACCCTCTTGCCAACACAAATCATACCTTTCCAAGCTAGTGCTGACCACAGCGAAGACATGTGAACATGAAAAGAGAAAGAGAAATTATTTTTACTTAATGACAAAATGCTGTCTAATGAAGACCAGACTGAAAAAGGCTGCCTTTCCTGCCCCTCCCCTGGCAGCCTTCCCTATTTGTGGCAATGCATAAATAAACTGATTTTGCGTAACATAATTCACAAAATCTGCTTATTCTTCCAAGAGAATGACCCTAAGAGACTGGATGTAATGTAGTCAGGAGAGAATAACTCAGTCCACCAAAGCAATTCCTAAGCAACATTGTTCCTATGTGGAATAGCTGGAACTCAGTGTGAGCAATTCTGAACAAACAAATTAAACATATTTTTTTGTTATTGTATTGTGCTGGTTTCACAGACAGGTGTCTGCCAAGGAAAGTGGGACCCTTCCTAGAATAGAAAAGATGACCCCCTCCCTCCAAAATATTATAACTTTGAAATTATGTGGCTTTCAGGCAAAGATATGGGGAAAGGAATAAGAGTTCTTTATATATATATATATAAATAAAAGCAGACAAACAATAACAGTAGCAGCAACAACACAAACAAAAAGGAAAAACCCACTAACAGCCTTTTTCCTGCCTATCGAGCAGTTTCCCCTTTGGTGTAGTTATGATCACAACTGGCAGTGGGCGCTGATGGCTCCTGTTAAGACAAAGAGGCTGCAGTGACTCCCCCATGGCTGCCGGGGGCGCTGTTGGCTCAGTGTGAGGCAGAGGGCAGCCAAAGCTGAGCCTCTCTAGAGGGTAATGGTGCCCCCAGGAGGAGAGAGAAGGTGGAGGGTAGGGAGTGTTTCTGTTTTCTTCTGGGTCTCATGTGTCCTGAGGGTGTCCTGGAAATGGTGGCAGCAGCTGAGGCTCCAGTAAGCAGCTGGGAGGTGCTCTCTCTGGAGAGAGAGGGGATAGAGGCCTGGTTTTCCCCTGAGGCACCCAGGCAGATGGTGAGGGTGTTTCTCCCAGCAAGAGCAGCTGTCAGAAAGCCCAGTGGCCACTCCTGAGAGCAGTGGTTCACCAACGGCAAGGAGAAATGTCAAGGAAGGCTCAGCTGTAGCAGTGAGTCCCTGGGCAAGAGAAGTCCAGCACCAAAAAACCACAGCTGTCCACCCTCAGGCAAAGACTGATCCACCTCCAGCTCAGAAATTGCCAAAACCCACCCTACTTGTCGCCCCCCTAGTCATTAGTGTGATATGTCAGAGTGCTTAGCCATGTCTTTTGTTTCTTAATTACCCCTAATTGTTTCCTGGACAACCCCCTTTCCTCACAGGGTCTTCCTTTCAGATGGAAAAAAAATTCCCCGAAGAACCCAAACCCTCAACATATATTTAGGGTGGATCTACCCAAGAGATGGCCTTTGCAGGAAGACACCATGTGCAGCAGAGGGCAGGCCTGGGAGGCCCTGGGGTCCAGGACACCTGCTGCAACAGCCCTGAGTATGCTAGAGGAGAAGGGAAGGACTAAATCATTCCATGTGAGGGAAGAAAATAGTGAAGAAATACGTTCAGGTTGGACATCAGGAATTTCTTCATGGAAAGAAATTCTCAAGCATTGGAATGGACTACCCAAGGTGGTGGTGTAGCTGCCATCCTTGAAGGATTTTCAAGGAATGACTGGACGTGGCACTCAGGGCTCTGGTCTAGTTGACAATGTGGTGATCAGCCACAGGTTGGACTTGATGATCTTGGGGGTCTTTTCCAACCTTAATGAGTCTGTGATTCTGTAATTATATGATATGATAGTGCAATGGGGTATGAATGGGGCAGATGGACAAGAAACCAGACCAGAGAGGCATCAAGCCTCAAAGTTGCAATCTTTCTTAAGCTGGTGGGCTGTGTGTGCCCTGAAAGTATGCATTGTGAATGCTGACAAGATATTCTAGCCTGTATACTTCAGGTAGCTTTTAGGTGTGATACAGAAAAGCAAAGAGGCATAGCTTATTTTTCATTATCATATGTGAAAAAACCTCAGAATAAAAAAAAAGCAAAATGTGTAATACATAAGACTACACTGAGCTCCCACTTAAATCAGTTTGTTTGTAACATATTGCAGAGGTATCTGGGAAGATACAATGGAGGAAAATGTATGCTTAAGTTTTCTCTTTGGAAATAACAGCTTTCAGCTACTCTTTACATTACAAGATAAAAAAAGAGAGAAATGAGAATTTATTTTCTGCAATTTATTTGATAGAAAATTCTCTCCTTTTTGGTGGGAGATTGATGTGAGAATGTGGAAAAAATAGCTGAAGTGAAAAGTAAAAATAAAAGCATAAAAATACCTACCTACATACAGTTTTTATATCACATAGTCTTTAGGAAGGCTGTTGTAGTGGTTTTGGTTCGCTTTCTCCTTCAGTAGCTTCTGCAACCTTTTCCACTCACAACGCACAGAAACAATTCAGTCAGTTTATCACTTGTAGAATAATCTTTCTTCAGTTCTCTTAGGGAGAGAAGTCCCTCTTCCCAATTTATGGAGACTTCTCCACAAGAAAACAGTTCTCTCGTGGCTTTTAATTTCCACAAATAGCAGCTGCCTGGAAAAATCTGCAGTCGTGGAGTCCCTCCCATTTTTCATGGCTTTTCCCACAGCTGTGTTTATGGGCCATGTCAACTTATGGGGTACGATTTTAAGGATGAGCTGTTCAGGAGCAAAGGTTCTCTTTATCTGTCTTTAAGATCATCTTCATCTCTGGGAACAGAGATCTTCTCTCCTGGGAGGCACAGGGTCTTCATCACTCTTCTCTCTTTCTCTGTTCAAGCTTCTCATAGGATCACACCTACTTCGACATTCGCTTACTTTAGCATGGAGGCCTCTGCCTACAATTTGAACAAGTCATCTCCTCATACTTTCAATGCGTTATAGGGAAATAGAGAGTCTGATATATCAATTACATCCTTCTCCATAGCTTTACAAGAGGATTTCAGCCCCTAGATCAAGGCATCTCCTCATCCCTCCCATCTGGGACTTGACTTCCTCTTCACTGACCTTGGTGTCTTCATGTTGCTTCTCTATGTGCCTGCAATTTATCCTGTTCTCTCACTTGAGGGAGGATTGAAGCACTGAAAGAGTTAAGATCTTGCCTGGGGCCTGCAGATGGTAACGTGACCCTGGCCGGGCTCAGTAACTTGTGGTCAGAACCGCAGCTGGGCTGGAGAGGGGAAAGCGTCCAGGATCTCAGTAGCCAGGCCAGAACTCAGCAGCCAGCATGCCAGGGGCAGGGGTGGGGGCAAGCCTGATGGCTTCTCCTCCCCCCGACCAGTGGTTGTGGGCGAATCTCAATGGTGGTAGAATCTTGGCGAAGCTGGCTCAGCCAAAGGCTCCTTTTCTGCACAGGCTGCAGAGCAACCTCTGTTTTTTTTTTTTGCGCCTGTGCTGGGTGAGTTGAGGGGAGTGGCTAGGATCTCAGCAGCCAGGCTTGGACTCAGCAGCTGATGGCCTCCCCTCCCCTTGCCCTGCAGACACTGGGGCCTGGCCCAGCCTCGGCCCTGCGGCCTCCCCTCCCCCTGCTCGGCAGCCAATTGGGCCTGGCAGGCTTCCTGGGAAGGGGCCAACTGTCCCAGGTTGGCTATATGGGGCTTATATCCCCAATCATCTGTTCTATTTATGCTGGATAATAAGTTGTGTACCTTTAAGACTGGTTCTGAGAGCAAAGCAGGGGAGAGAAGAAGCGCACAGTTTGTTTTCAGGAATGGCACTCGCTCTTCCACGTTCCTGTTCCTGGACTGTGGTGTCTGCAGACGGACAGACAGTGGGACAGAGCTCTCCTTTGCTTTTAGTTAGTTTTTAGCTAGCTAACTCAGAGAAGTTCCCTGGACTGTGGTTTTTCTTTTCCTTGGAACTGTTTAAATCTGCTCTGGACTGAACAACCAGAAGAGCACCAGCAGCTCGCACCTGTGGCCCACCGGGCCTGGCCTGGGCAGCGGCATTTCCAGCGCCGGAGGGACTGATAACAGACTGAGCAAGCTGAGCTACAGCCCACAAAGGGGACTTTCTGAGTTTGTCATCTCTTTTGGAGTGGCAAGAGGTTTTATTGTTTAATATTGTTCATTTTTTTTTGTGCTGGTGAATGCTTTGCCTGTTAAATAAACAGTTTTTTTCCACTTTTCTCCAAGGAAATATTTTCCCAAACCAGTTGGGGGAGGGGCCAATTGAATTTGCTTTCTAGAGGAGCCCCATTAGAGGTTTTCTCCCAAATTTGCCTTAAACCAGGACACTGGCCGTGTTACCTCTTTTGCCAGTCGGAAGGGAAAGAGGGATTTCCCAGGATTTTTTGTTTTTTACATGGATGTTTACAGAGGCATATCAGCTTTCTCAGTGGTTTAACAGATTGTCAATTCTCAAAGCTAATTACTGATTGTTTTTTTATCAGATGTAGAAGAAACTGCCAGCAGCTTCTCTTTGCATCGCTTCCGTAAGTGCCTCCCATGCAAAACCACCACAGCTATTTAAACAGGGAATATGCATGTACAAAGTTACTTTCAAAAGAAAAAACTGGGTATTGTTGGATTTCATTATCTTTNTTTAAAAAAAAAAACTGGGGTTTTTTTGTTTTTTTTTTTTTTTTTTTTTTTTTTTTTTTTTTTTTACCCCCTTTATTGGGGTTTTTTTTTTGGCCACTTCCAGGAGGGAAGTTGGAAGGAAGATTAAAGGGGAATGTTGGACTATGACGGGAGAAGTGATGGAATTTTGAATTTGTGTATGCTTTTCCTCCTTATTAAAAAAGAAGATACTTGTCTCAGTTTGAGAGGAAGTGAGTTTTTTTGGGAAGTTTTAGTCAAACCAATCAGTGGTCAGATTTGAATATTGATACCTGGTGTGACCACTGAAGATGTGAGTCACCTCTGAGGACACATGGGGTTAAAAGCAGAGAATTCCCAGAGTTCACTCTCTTCTGCCTCAGCAGCCCGGAGAGTGCACATCTCTTCCCCGCCCGGCCAGAGGCTGGGTGGGGGAGGGGAAGCCACAAAGGCCCAGGCTGAGGTAGGCCGGAGTCCCGAAGAGAGAGAGAGGATGGAAGGGAATGGAACTGGGCCAGCTCCTGCAGGACGGAGGGGGGGAGAGACATTGAGATGGGGTTTTCTTCATCTCCCCCGCCCCGCCAGAGAAAGAGAGAGAGAGAGAGCCTGTGCCAGCAGAGGAGGCGGGGGGGGGAAGATGCCCAGCATGTGGGAGTGCCACCGTGAGATTTCAGTCTCCTGAGGACAGCGGAGCTCGGACTTTTAACCCTTTCCTGGGTGAAGGAAACTTTATAAAACATTAGTCCTCCTGGCTGGTGGTTGGAGAGAGAAGAGAGACAGTCTGGGACCTGAGATGTTAAGAGGAAGATGTGGAGAGGCCGAAGTGAGAGGAGATGATGGACTGGCTTTTTGGCTGGACTTTTCTTGCATAGCATTATGCAAGAAAACCAAGTGACCTGTAATACATGAGACTGCATTTAAGTAGATGTGATAGCCTGAGCCAAGAGAGTGACCTGCAGTAATGACATCATATAAAGGAATGGAGTGAACAGAGGAAGATGAAGAGGGTGTGGTGGTGCCCTCTGTCTTCAAGGAGAAGAAGATCTCTGTTCTTGAGACCCTTGGCCCCAGGGGATGAGAAAATGGGGGGGACTATTGTCCCAAAAATGAGACATAGTTGTTTTTTGGCACTTGGCAAAGCATCCTTGAAGAGCCCTATGAGCAGTTTCGGTCCATGGACGGTGGTGAGAGCACTGTACATGGAAAGAGGATGTCACGATGGCAGATTTTCTCCGGGTGGTGCCATGTGTGACATAGAAACATGGGAAGTTTCAACTGTGTTTCATGGGGAGGACTATGGTACAAGAGACTCCTCTCTCCCCTGATGGACTGAGAATTGATTATCAGAGTGTTGGTAACTTGATCAAGACTCCAAGATTTTTGTCTCACTGTGGTTTGGTGAAATTGGGTGCGAGGAAGAGGAATATTTTAGAAAGTTTTCATTCTGTTTCCTGTGTATTCCTGATTTTAGTGTAGGTTATTAAAGTTTTTTTTTTTTTTCCCTCTCTTTCTAAGTTTGAGCCTGCTCTGCTCTGTTCCTAGTCGCATCTCACTGCAGTTAGTTAAAGAAAATATATTTTCATGGGGGCACTGGCATTGGGCCAGCATCAAACCATGACAATACTTTGAAAATGTTAATACAAATTTTTTGTGTCCCAAAGGCAAGATCTCCATAAGTCATTTGCTTTTGTAATACAGGTTTTTAGAAACTGCATAAGTAGAAGCAGAACTCTGCTGTATATTATTCGGCTGCTAAAACACCTGAGGTTTGTATTTAGGCAGGGGAAGTTCTTTTAGTCTCCACAGAATTTGGAACTGTTGCAGTTATCATGTTCTGTGTTCATATTTTAGCAATGTCATAAACCAATAACAAGTCAAACATCCCAATCTTTTGGATATGTTCAGCAGAAGGCAATCTTTCCTGTTTTTTGGAAGCTTGGGGGTCTTTAACACAGAGGAAATGAGTTCATCTGAAGTCTAATGTTGATATAATTTCCTGAATTGCTGAGGCAGATTGCATTGAATTATCACAGATATCCAGTATCATCAGCAGCAGTATATGTTACACACATGTCATTTGGAATCAGGTAACTCTTTTCTTTAAGGACAATTTTGGACTGTAACAACTTAGACACTCAGAGTTTATTCTATTCCCTTGGTGACAGTTAGTATTAAAAGCTTCCAACTGAAATAGAATAGATCTGGCCAATAAAATGTTTCTATATAATATTATTAGTAGTAATTTTGATTAAAAGTCAACTATTTAGGTAACAGTCATCTGAGCATGGAAATTAATAGGGCAATGATCACTGTTTTTACAGTCATGTTTTCACTGGGATACAAAAATGTTGGATTAACAATGATTTATAACAACATTATATCTGAGACTGCAGGAACAAAAATTCTGGGAATTCACATGCTTTCAGAATATTAATATTTCTGCCACTTATGTGACATAGTTCCTGGAATATAGGGTTGAATAATTAAATCCAGTGATTTTTCTCTAATGGCCCTTATCTTATGCTGGACTGCTGTGGGGAGAGACGGGATAGAATTGAGCTGCGGGCTGTGGGACGCCTGCAGAATGCCATTGCAGCACAGAGAAGCTTGTCTCTGCCTGACCTTGGGGAGAGGAGGTGCCATGAAGCAGACCCATGCAGAGAAGAGCCTGCTGGAAGTTAACAGGTGAGTGAACAGTGCATGATCACCCCATAGAAGGACATTAAGAAAGTGTATTGCTGATGTGGCAATGTGTGATAGGTTGCTTAGTGAGAATTGCTGTATAGGGAAATACTGTGTCTTGAAGAACAAGATTGTATAAAGCGGATTGTATAAAATCCGCTTGTTTCTTTGAATAAACTATTCCGATTCCCTGCTGGTCTGAGTCCGTGCCTCAGTTGTTTACAGGCAACAAACTACTCCTTCCAGTGGTAATTTAGGAGTGTTACTTTCTTCATGTAAGTTACTCAATTTAAGTGACAAGATAAAAATGTTATGCTTGCAAGGTTAGACTTGGGTATCCTGATACACATACCATTATTTTATTTATCTTCTCTTTTTATTGGCAGTGAAGGAGATGAGGTGTACTAAATTACTGTCTTCTTGTCTGCTTTCTCTTCCCCTAAAATACTTAAGAATCTATTGACCAGTTTGAAAGTGGGTGTTGGAATGTATCTGAGATAATTTCTTTTCTACATGCTTTATGAAAATCAGCTGCTGGATAGATGGGACATCCAAATTACTGTCCTTGCTGAGGGGATGGCAGGAAAGAGCAGAGCTGCAGTGTGTTCTCCGGCCGGTCATGCCCACAGTTACATGCAATTGCAACATCTATTTTCTTTTCCTTGATTCTGTAGTGCAAAAGGCCTTATGTTGATTTTGCGAGCAGGGAGATGGGAAGCTTAGTGGACAAAGGACATCAAGTAAGGGAAATGCTAAGGGCATAAAGCTAGCAATTAATGGAATTGCTTGATTCTTGTAGGAGGCTATTTCGTTCTTAATGTGTTGACAGCAGTAATTTATTTAAAAAATCAAAGTAGTAAGGCTTGAAAGACAATAGGATTTGAACATTGACGACTTGTTAGTAAATCACACTTTAAATTCACAGAATCACAGAATAAGTGAATTGGAAGGGACCCTCAAGGATCATCAAGTCCAACTTCCGGCCCTGCACAGGACGCAAGAATGCCTCCATGGGCCTGAGAGCATTGTCCAAACTCTTCTTGATCTCTGTCAGACTCGGTGCTGTGACCATTTCCCCGGGAAGCCTGTTCCAGGGAACCAGTGCCTGACCACCCTTTGGGTGATTTTTTCTAATATTTTACCTAAACCTCCCCGACACAACCTTCAGGCCATTCCCTCAGGTCCTGTCACTGGTCACCATAAAGCAGAGGTCAGCATCTACTCCTCCTCTTCCCCTCACAAGGAAGTTGTAACTGCAGTGAGGTCTCCCCTCAGTCTCTTCTACTCCATGCTTAACCGACCAAGTGACCTCAGTCCTGAAATAATTTGTAATTTTAGCCCTTTGCATTATTGGGATGTTTTTCTTTGAGAATGTCTTGCTTCCAGAGAACAAGAGTGTGGATGCTGCTGTGACCTAACCATAGATGGTCACAAATATTTAATGTTTATGACTAGAATATTACTGACAGATAAATTTTTATATTGTGAAAATTTATTATTGGGTTTCAGCTGACTGACTTGCGGTAGTATTTCCCACTGGTACAAACTGCTGCCTTCACAGCCTTTTCTTCAATGCCAGGCATCACACAGAACTCAAATGGTGCACCCTCAATATGGGTGGCTTGCATCAAAATAAATAATAGTGGCAAAACAAGGAAAATAAGTACAGGTATTTATTGAGGAATTTAATATCTGGATTTTTTTGTGTTCCAGGAAAATGCCTTGTAGACAGATACTTATCAATGCAGGGTTCTGCTCAGGCTTAGAAGCTCCTTGAAGGTTTACCAAGAGATATTTTACCAGATATGGTTTTCCATTGCAGCTCCTTCAAGAGCAGGGAGTTTTTCCCTTCTTTTTGATCAATATGGATGTAATTAGTGCCTTTACAGAGAAGGTGAATAAAACTAGAGGAATTAGAAGTCCCTAGGTATGAATTTTCATTTTTATCTGGTTTATTTTTTGTTTTCTGGACAAGAATGTCTGCTTCTAAAGATAACATACAAATCCTGCTTCCATGCTGCGCAACATGTTGAAATAAACATATTTTTCAATTTTGCTTGGCTCAGAACTATCTAGACTACATATAGAATAATCACCGCATATATATATATGACATATATGATTCTCTATATAATCTGTAGGATAGCATGAGATTAAAAATACATTTTGCTTAACAAGAGTAGCTTTTCAGAATAAAGGATCATAGAAGTTATATCTCTGTTGGAGGTTGGGTTTCTTTCCTTTTTACTTACAGAATTTTTTCCCATAAGTTGCTAGGAAACTAACTAGTGGGTACTTATGGGTACTTAAGAAAACAAAATAAGTGGCCAGGGTCGGGAGAGGAGTGTAGCATTTGGCTACACTTCATTTTCTCTGGGAGTTTCTCTTGGAGGGGAAGGATACCATGAGATTTGGGGCAAGTAAAAGATGGAGCTGGGGGAAGCTGAGATCTCTCTCTCTGGGCTTTGGAGGAAGACGGTTGGACCTGTGGGTTGGGGAAAGGAATTCACTGCCACCACCATAACCCAGCCAGGAGCTGCCTTTCTTCTGCTGCTGGGCCCTCACCTCTGCCCTGCCGGGATATCCCGCAGTTCCAGCTACTGCTGTGGAGCTTCTGATGCATCCCGTCCACCACCCCAGGATTTCTGCTCATTCCTGCTGTTCCAGCTTGGTGCTCCTCAGAGTCCTACTGGGGCAGCAGGATCGACTGCCCCAGGGTGGTTTGTGATGCAAAGCCTCTCTTCCATCCCTTTCCTGTCTCAGACAAAACCGCTATTACCATATGCTCCCCGAGCCCGTGCTGGAGCGCCCTCTGCAGCCACATAGGAAATCATCACACCTGCCCTGCCCAGCGGGAGCCTGACAGCGCCCCTGCCAGCTGTGACTGTAACTATACCAAAGGGGAAAGTTCTGCAGTGGAAAGGCTGTCACTGGGTTCCTGGGTCTGTTTGTTGTTAATGCTGTAGTTGTTGTTGTTTGTTTGCTTTATTACACATACTAGTAAAGAACTGTTATTCCTATTCTCATATCTTGCCTGAGAGCCCATTAAATTCAGAATTATAATATTTCAGAGGGAAGGGGTTTACGTTTTCCATTCCAAGGGAGGCTCCTACCTTCCTTAGCAGACCCTGTCTTTCAAACCAAGACAATCACCTATACTTATGATAAAATATGTGTACAATATCTAATGCAAGTTTTTGTTATTTTTATTATGTTTCTGGTAGAAATGTTCACATAAAATCCAGACATCTGAATGCTTAACTTAGGAAAATCAACAGAACCATGCCTTTAGGAAAGAAGAAATTAAATTAGTGCTGAGATATAAGAAAAAATTGTACTTGTGTATTTCACAAATTTCACATAGTTTCTGAAGAACTGTGATTTTTCTCTTGGAAATGAGGTTATATGGATTTATGTATGATGTGTAGCCTTCTGGTACAGGATATCACCCTACAGGATATCACCAAAAGATTTACCAAAATTCCTATTGCAGTTGTGGAGGGAGCTCCTTCAGTCAAGAACTCTGATTGGAAGTAGAATAAAACCCATGTGCTTTTGATTTTTGTGAATAAAACTCTTGATTACTAGCATCATGTGTTCTTAGCAGCATTACATCTATCACCAGGGGAAGCAGTAGAATAGCAGTTATCCTTGATTGAATCTGAACTCAGAAGCTGTGATGCTCTGAGATTCTTGAGATAGTAGTCTTCGTACTCACAATTTTGTGGTAGGCAGACATTTAAATGCCTAATAATTCTGTAAAATATGCCATCATCACAAAATAATAATACTTCAGGAAATTCCTCTAGGTAAAGGGAACTAAAAAAATTAACTAATTTTAAAATCTTCTAGTTGACTATTTGAAGCTGAAAGACGAGGGGCTATGGGCAGAAACTGATGCATAGGGAATTCCACCTGAACATGGATGTAATGTCTTCTTTACTGTGAGGGGACAAATTGCCCAGAGAGGGTGTGGAGTGTCCCTCTTTGGAGATAGTCCACAACTGTCTGTACACAATTCTGTGCCATGTGCTCTGGGATGATGCTTGCTTGAAAGTTGGACCAAATGATCCACTGTAGTCCCTTCCTATCTCAACCAGTCTGTGATTCTGTGAAATGAACTTCCCTTCATTGCATTAGTAGCAGCTGTGTTGACATTGAAAGCGAATATGCTGTATTTCAAGTACTATATAGTTTAGAATAGCATTATGACTCCAATAGTGCTGTATTTTAATAGAAATGTCCCCAGTTTGTCAATCAAATTGCAGTATTCCAGTATGCCACAGGTGGAGTCCTCCTGTTGAATTTGTATTATGTGGAAGAAAATGCCTGTTTTATTGCTATTGTGTTGACTGGAGCAATATCAGGGTAAGTGTGTTGACTTTTACCTGTCTGCTTTTAGTACCAGGCAAGACTTTTCTTTGGAAACTCCACATATATTCTGCTATGCATCTTTATATTCACTGATGGTTTTCTCCAAAGACAGATGATAAGCTAAGTTGATATACTTTCGAAATATTTTCAAAGATTTTTAATACTGGGTGGATTAAAACTGTATAAGAGATTTTACTGGTCACTGCCAGTAACTGCTTTATTCTAATACTTTTTTTTTTCCTGAAATGAGATGACCACCATTACTTCAGATTTTTGCAGTGTTGCCCACATTACTGTGGGGGAACCTTGTGTTGTTTGGGCATTACCACCTTTCAAGTTTTGTTGAGCACAAGCTTGTGTGAAGAAAGGAGACAGGGATAGAAAAGGAAAGGAGCAATAATGTATCTGTAGACAAAAGCTTGCTTCACAGTGAGCTGCTGTCAGCACTTGTGCAGACAGGCTGAAACTGTAGCTCCAAGAGGTATGAAATGCTACCTTTAATTAAGCAGATATTAATTCTGAAATATAATTTTTGACAATTTAGGTGTTAAACATATTTTTCTTTATTATATACTATTTCATTAAAATAAAATATGAGCATATTGGAGATGGAGCAGCAGTCTGTACCATCTGTATTTCTTTCTAATATGAACTTGAGAGAGAATTTAATTTGCTATTATGAAAGAAAATCTCTCTGAGAGTACTGCATTTTCATGCAGGAGTAGTAAAAAAAGTAGTTAAAAAATGCTTTTTAAAAATATTCACAAATATTCAATCAGCTAAGTGATGAATTGTGTTCAGTGATATTCACCATTATTTTATATTCACTCCAAAAATGAATATACATTCATTCAGATGAATTTAGTCCCTTAAGTAGATGCAAATATCTCTCAAGCTTCCTTGTAGGTTTGTGTGAGTGCTGATGCAGAAACCATTTGCACTAATATTTTGCTCATTCTTGGAAGCAGAAACAATTGGCCCAGCAGTAAAAGTGTTCAGAGGCAGTGAAATACAGAAATGGTATGATATCCGTGATCAATAGCTTGCAGCCATCAGACCTGATCCTGCAATCAGGGCACTTGTGTGGCTAAGAAAGCCATAGAGTTCTGCTGACTTTAAACGGGTATGTTGGTTCATGAGTCTGTTGCTAATACTGAACTGCAGGGTTGAGGTTTAAGGAATGAAAAAGTCAATTCTGTAAAATTTATTTCAGATTAAAAAAAGGATTATGACATGACAGTCCAAATAAACTAGGATTTATTTCATAGGCAATGTATGAACAGAAACAGGTGATGTACCCTATTTTGATTAGCAGCTCTAAGTTAAAGGTAACTAGATGAGATGCTGATAGTGCATTTAAAACAAAGAGATTAAATGAAGAGAGTCTGTAATGGTGACAACTAATTAATATACGGTGTCAGACTACAGTATAACTGTAATGGTCTTTGAACTGTGGTGGAGTAATGCTAATTCTGTCCAAGTCTGTAATTTTTGCGGTATGTGAAAAACCATAAATGAACTTACATTTTGGTAGTGTGCTGGTTTTGGACTATATGCTTTCAGGAGAAGGCCAGTTGTTCAGAACACCTGAACACCCCAGTTATCCAGTGGATAAAATGACCTCCGGAGCTCATCAACTTCCACTTCTGCATTTAAAGAGAGTGTGTTTGAGGAATAAAAAATGAGGAGCTGCTGTCTGTTTCTGCAATAAATATTGAAAGAGTTTTCAGCTTAAACTAATATGTAAGAGAAACATCTCTGCCTTAAATTTTCGCATAAATATTCCAAACCTATCCCTCACCAGTAGCAGTGGTTTCTTGAGGCACAGAGCTCATTCTCTTCATGCTAGGCTTAGTTAGTAGTAAGTCTTTCCTTCAGAAAATACCCCATCCAGAAAGTGTGCAGAATTGAATTATCATCACTGCTGCAGAGCTTAGAAAATGCTCTTATATAACATGAGAAAGGTAGACCTAAAACCCAATTTCTGTGATGTTAGTGCAAGGCAAAGTTTTTCATCCTTAGATGAATATTAAAAGTAAATGTGGAGTCTTACTTCTGTTTGTGATTGAAATGAAAATTACTGGGTCTAATTCACTTGTGTGTTTCATAGATTTTGCATCTGTATTGTGGTATTAAATTCAAGTTTCTTCAGCTTAAGACAGTAGTAAGAACATAGCATGTTGTCTGGTTTTGGCTCACTCTTCTGTCTTGCTGGCAGACTTATGAGCATTTTTTGGTGAAAATGTTACCAAGACACTAACAACTGTTTGAGAAAGTAGACTTTTGTTTACCACTGGATATTTGCAAGACTAGTAAGAAAAAAACTTGCAAGAGTAAAAAACTTAGAGGGTTTGGGTAATGTATGAAAATGAGGGAGACAAGTTTGCATATTTGCAGGAAACTTTACTCTGGATTCTTTTGCATTTAAAGTAAGAAAATGTCTTTAATTATATTAGCCAAAAATGACTATTCAATGCATTTGTGCTGAAGACAGAACACTAATGAGCCTTGTTGCTCAGCAAGGTCTGACACAGTTGCTGTTTGCAGTGAAAAGAGGGCTCTGGACTCCAAGAGAAGACAATGAGAGCTCTAAAGAATCTTGCTGAAAAATATCTTACAATATTGTGTTTTTCTCTAGTGAGACTAAAGTGGCAAAACCAAAGGCTGCTTATTCTAAAAATCCAAATGTGTATCCGATTATCTGGGTTTTTGTGAACAGGTACCAGGGTATTAAATTGAGATGAGCGACCAAATTTACCAACAAAGCCTTATTAAAACATTGCATTGTTTAAATGAAGACTGCCACTGTATCCCTAGTTGCTTTCATTGCTTCACTTGAATGTGAAATGTATTTATCTTTTACTGTTGCTATAAAATCTCTTCCAAACAAAAGCTGCAAACACCACAAGGGAACTGTCTCCTTCCTGGTAAAAACACTTTTATTATTTCTACTTTTACTATCATGGTTCATAAGAAGGTGCCTTTATGATCGAGGGTTTATGTCTAGAAAAATTATGTTCTCTTGCATTATATACATTTTAGAATTATACATTTGTTTATTGCTGCTAATAAAAGTACATGATCTGTTAAGCTGCATTTAATCAACTAAAATGAGTTCATTTGCCAGTGCATACTGCTGAGATCCTACTTTCAACAGATTAGAGAGTGTTTTATGCAGGATTTTCTTTTGTTTCAAAAAGAACAGAGATGGCCACTTACAATAATTTCTGACAAAGGGCCCACATCTTGCAGCCCCATAAATATGATTGTATTTATGGCCATGGCTCTTCCCAGCCCACAGGTCTAAGCAATAAATCCCATGTGATTATAGTTATGGGACTTCATACAATGACCCTATTTAGGATATATAAACGTTTTTGCGGAGGAGTTTGAATTTACATCAGGAAAGTTGCTTATTGAGGAGACTTTTTTCTTTACTTGGCAATCTACCTTTCTTTCTTTCATCCATCCAAAACAGCTGAACTGAAAGTCTGTTGTGATTTGTCTTTTTTTTTTTTTTTTTTTGATGGTTAGGAGCATGATGCACTGCAAACTCTAATACTGCTAAATTTAAAATTAATTGGAGACAGACAATATTAAGCAGTGTTTAAAAAAAAACAATTAAAAACCCCCAAAACCCCAACCCTACACATTCTCTCCTGCTGTGGAGCAGGGAGGTCTCAACAAAATTTGGAAACATGGCATGTACCTATGGTAAATATGTTTTTGGAATCTCTACACAATCAGCTTGTTCTTAAACTCTAACACCTGTTTGTCTAACTTTTCTAGCTCTGATGGATGGCTTAAGGTGTCCATTGTACCTCTCGCAGTCTTTCTCTCACCTTCCCGGAGTGTCATAGCTGGATTCTGAGAATAATATTCTGTCTCGGTTTGAGAGGAAGTGAGTTTTTTTGGGAAGTTTTAGTCAAACCAATCAGTGGTCAGATTTGAATATTGACACCTGGTGTGACCACTGAAGACGAGAGTCACTTCTGAAGACACACAGGGTTAAAAGCAGAGAATTCCCAGAGTTCAAACTCTTTTGTTTTGGCCTGGCAGCCCAGAGATGTGCATGTCTCTTCTCCACCTGGCCACAGGCCAGGTTGGGGAGAGGAGCCATGGAGGCCCAGGCTGAGGTAGACCGGAGCCCCGAAGAGAGAGAGAGGGTGGAAGGGAATGGAACTGGGCCAGCCCCTGCAGGACGGAGGGGTGGAGAGACACCGAGGTATCTTTTGCTCCCCCCCCTTCCCCCACCCAGAGGAAGACAGAAAGCGAGAGAGCCTGTGCTGGCAGAGGAGGTGGCGGGGGGGGGAAGATGCCCAGCATGTGGGAGTGCCACCGTGAGATTTCAGTCTCCTGAGGGCAGCACAGCTCGGACTTTTAACCCTTTCCTGGGTGAAAGGAAACTTTATAAAACATTAGTCCTCCTGGCTGGTGGTTGGAGAGAGAAGAGAGACAGTCTGGGACCTGAGATGTTAAGAAGAAGATGTGGTGAAGCTGAAGTGAGAGGAGATGATGGACTGGCTTTTTGGCTGGACTTTTCTTGTATAGCCATAGACTGAACCAAGCTACCTATAATACATGAGACTGCATTTGGGTGGATGCGATAGCTTGAGCCAAGAGATTGACCTGCTGTAATGACATTATAAAGGAGTAGAGTGAACAGAGGAAGATGAAGAGGGTGTGGTGGTGCCCTCTGTCTTCAAGGAGAAGAAGATCTCTGTTCTTGAGACCCTTGGCCCCAGGGGATGAGAAAATGGGGGGGACTGTTGTCCCAAAAATGAGACATGGCGGGTTTTTTTTTTCCCTGCACTTGGCAAAGCATCCTTGAAAAACCCTGTGAGCAGTTTCGGTCCATGGACAGTGGTGAGAGCACTGTACATGGAAGGAAGTTGTCACGATGGCAGATTTTCTCCAGGCAGTGCCATGTGTGACAAGGAAACACGGGAAGTTTCAACCGTGTTTCGTGGGGAGGACTATGGTACAAGAGAGAGTCTTCTCTCCCCTGATGGACTGAGAAATGATTATCAGAGTGTTGGTAACTTGATCAGGACTCCAAGATTTTTGTCTCACTGTGATTTGGTGAAATTGGGTGGGAGGAGCAGGAATGGTTTAAAAGGTTTTCATTCTGTTTCCTGTGTGTTTCTGATTTTAGTTTGTAGTTTAATAAAGTTTTTTGTTTCCCTCTCTTTCTAAGTTTAAGCCTGCTCTGCTCTGTTCCTGGTCTCATCTCACAGCAGTTAGTTAAAGAAAATATATTTTCATGGGGGCACTGGCGTTGGGCCAGTGCCAAACCATGACATATTCTTAAGACAGAATTTGAGTTCTGTTTGTTTTGATTGTGAACTGGAAAGTTGTATTTAATAATGGAAATGCAGATGGTGGTTGAGGTACCAGAGTGCTGCCTTTCCTACATTACAAATTAATAATAATCAGAAATTCATCACATTGGTACTTTTGTTCTGTTTCTTTACTGAAAGCTGACTAGATGCTTTAATAACCCTGTCCCTTTTTTATCCAGGCTTCCTAAGGAATTTTAGGTACATGATGACACTGTCATTTTCTTTTACTACAAATAATTTTTGAACTGGTTTCTTAATTCCAGAGAAATGTAATGGTGAAAGTTTAAAAGCAAACAGGTTATTCTGACAATAATGTACTGAGTAAAGGAGAGAGACCTAAAACAGTGCCCTACAAAATATGAGATGGGTGCAATATGAGGTAATAGAACATTCCAGTAAATGTTGCTCAGTCAAGAGAAAAGCTCTTTTTAGGGGAACTGTGTGTTTTCATCGAATTATCCAAACGTAAGGCAAAACCTCAGGATCCAAGTCTTCATTACCTCTCTTGTCACAGATCTGTATATTCTGCTGATATTTCACTACATTTGTTTTCCCTGTTTTGTAAAATGTAGGCCACTTGTATATATTTTTTTTATTACGTAAGTCCTCATGGTTAACTGTAAAATTTTCTCATCGAGTCAGTAATTTTTCTACTAATTTGATCCTTGATGTGGCTGACTTAATGATTAATAAATAAATGAACTTTCACCATGGTAATGAATTTACTAAGTACTCCTAAGCATTTGAAATTTTTTCTCAGCAAGAGTAGCTTATAAATTTCAGTAATTTAAGGTAACTGTTTTGTTAGTTATTTGTATTTCTGGCTGGATTTAACTCTCTCTTTGCCAATGCTTTTCCTTCTTCAGAACAGTGTCTGCCAGCTCAGTGTTGATGGTCTCTTATGTGCAAGCCCAATGTTCTGAGACTCATTTTTCAGTCAAAAAATGGAAAACTCATAAAAAATTATTTTTTTGCAAACACTTTCAGTGTAGCTCTTTCACCATAAAATGTGAATATCAAAGCCTTGAATGCTTCCTCAGTACCAAATTTTGGTCCTTCATGCTATAACACTGAAGTAAGATCCTACTCAGTTCAGCAGAGAACAATATTTTCAGGGAGTGGAGCAAGCCTAATGAAACAGGGTCTCTGATTCAATTGCTTTTACTGTGGAGACAATCTGTAACTTTTTAGTATCCTCTAAAATGTTAATTTTTAAGAGATCAAAACAACTTTCCAACAATTTC
Organism: Promerops cafer; assembly: GCA_013398275.1. NCBI lineage: Eukaryota > Metazoa > Chordata > Aves > Passeriformes > Nectariniidae > Promerops > Promerops cafer. The sequence goes on along the minus strand of VZSE01014395.1, from coordinate 20,561 downwards.
AATTATTTTAAAAAGAGTAGAATGATGAAGTCAAACCTGGTGCTTGTTTTGTCTTTGACCCAAAATCCATGTTAAAGAGAAGTGTGATGTAGTTGTGTATTATCTCAAGAGACACAGGCATTTACTCAAGTAATGTGAATGTCTACAAGATGCTTGTGTTTCAAAATAATTTTTTTCAGGTTCTGATCCTAAAGGAGCAGAACTCATGGCTATATTACTAGTGATGTGAAGGTTTTCTTGTTGACACTTTTTCTCAGTCCATGCTGACCTTGATATTTCAGGTGTCACCATGCTGTAATTACGATAAAGTGGCAGGCTGATAAGTATTAACTGTAAGACATGAGTGTTCAGGTCAGAAAATAGAATGCATTTGGTATTATGGGAAATTCTGTTTTTCAAATACTGTGTGCTTCCATGTTCAAAAATGCATGCCAAATTATGCCATCTGGTAGGACAAGTGTTGCCATGCACCAAATGTAAGTCCAGGCTGTAAATTAGCTGAGCTTCTTATTTTCGTCTAACAGAACAAGAAAGGAGTCTGCTCTGTTGCCCAGACTGTAGCAGAGTTTTCTTAACATATTCTCTCTTGACCTTTTAATATGAGTGTTAAAAATGGTTGTACAATCAACATCACAGAGTTCGTTTCCATAAGGCCTCTCTTAGTGCCCTTATTCTGAAAACCTGGTACTGCAGTTCTAAAGTGGTGGTCACCTTCACTTACCTCCTTAAAATCTTGATTTGATTTAGGCTGGAAGCATGGAATGCAGGAAGGAAATACTCTTTTTGGATCATTGTCACCATCCTCTCACTTCCTTTGTGAAAATTGCATAAACTTTCTCCACTCGTTTTGAGATGCTTTTTAATTTTGTTATATTTAACAAATTCACTTATACAAGTTAGTTTGTTAAATGTAACAGTGTAAAAACTACAGGAAAATCATAAACAGAGTAGAAGTTATCATAGAGATGAAAAACAGACCCATTAAAAAGCTAAAGACATCTTGTGGATAATGGGTAGATTGTACCACGCAACAAAATTATTACAGACAGACAACTTTGATATTTAAATTTACTGATGCTGATCAGAGATTTATATTAGAAATTAATTATACATAGGCCCATTACTTTTGTTTGAATGCCTGAAAAAGCATGCATAATGAAGTATTAGTTCAATGCTTATTAAAAATGCTATTTCTCTTTGAAGCAGATTTTGAAATGTTTTTAGGCATTTTGAGCATATGTTCTTTATAGAAGGAAGGTGTTCAATATGTTCTCAGGGCCTTTTATAAGAAGTCCCAATGTGAGTGGTCAAGCAATAGCATTTTTAGAAGCACTGGTTTGAGTAATACAAGTTATACGGAAGCAGCTGTGAAGTTTTGCATGTGCTTTATCAGAACAGGTGAGGGTCTATAGCATCAGTAAGTACCAAGTGGAAAATGCTTTCATATGTGCTTTCTGAGTTTTATTCTTATCTATTTTACTTCCCATTCACCAAAGGATTAGGGTTGTACTGTATATGTGTACCACAGTGACAGCAACCCTGATTTTTATTTTCCTTTTGTGATGGATGAACCAAAATATAAAGGTCTTTAGTTTGTTCCTGGAGAGTGAGACAAGATAGTTCATATGGCATGTATCTTCAGAATTATTTCTAGAATAGTGAAAAATTATCTTCTTAACAGCTTTGGGAAATAAAGAGTTGGTAAAATTAACAAGACTCCAGCAATTCATCAGTATGTTCATACATTTACATAAATTCATATGAGAATGATTCTCTGATGTTGTAATAAAGTCACTTATGGTTTCTGTTAGGAAATGTGCTCCTATTGCATTTTCTGCTTTTTCATAATTTCAAAGCATTTGTCTTATTTTTTCAGGCTCCTTGTCTAGATATTCCAGCCAACTGACTGTTGCTTTGACTATTGGGTCACAAGCAAAGGTTGAACATGGATCTTTCTGGCTTGATTATTCTGAAAGACTAAATGGAATCCTGGGTTTATGGTTGCTTCCCCACACGCTGACTTTAAACTGGCATTACTGAGATTCTAATAAGTATTAGTTTGTTTCAGAATGGTGTTCCTGGTTTTACAGGTAATATTCTCAAAACCCATATATAGCCTAAAATGACAAATGTTTTCTAAGGCAGTATTTGGAGAAAATTCAGTACATATATATATCAGTGGAGAATTCAGCTAAGGATTTATCTTGGTTTGCTTACAGGCATTGTAATGTCTTCTTTCTCCCCAATGTGAAAAATTTTATTCTGCCAAAGGGAGCAGAAATCCTTTATGTAGTAAGGATGTTACTCATTTTCTGAAGATTAGTCCCATTTATTTACTTGTATGATTATTATTCACAACTCAATTTTTATTAGTTTTATAAGTAATCTCTGAAACAAGATACTTTAAAGAAGATTCATCATAAATTTATACAAATCCATGGTCATACATCTTCCCTGCTTGTGTCTCTATTAATGATGCGTTAAAGCTGAGTCACAAGAAAATAATGGGTTTATGAAGATTCTTTTCTAAATCAGAAAAATCTAAAGTTTTGTTGCTCTTTAAGCACAGGTTATTAATGCAGTAATGACTTTAAACAGTATTAGCTTCAAATTTGCAAAGCTCCAAAGAGCTTTATTAGAATAAGCAATATTTTTATTGAGTCACTGTTTTAATGAAAATTTGGCAAAGTAAATCCAAGAGAAGGCCACCACAGATGTTCTGCTATGCTTCATCAAGGAATAGGCTGCTGACTGCTTAGGGGAGAGAGGAAAGCTTGGATGAACCCAGTCTTTATGCACATTTACCCCAGCTGATTTACAGTGTGTGCTTGGTATAAAATGCAGGGGAGCATTCAGTAATGAAATAGAAAAAGGAAAGGATATATCTCTGTAATACTGTAATGAACATGCCAGATAAAGAAAATGGAAGAGATGAGAGAGATTCTAGACTTCCAGGTGCTTTGAGTGTGGAGGTTTTCTAGGATGCAGGGAGAAGTGGCATTCTTGATTCTGTAGATGACATGGTGGATTTTAAAAAGAAATAAATCTAATTGTGCATTAGTTTTGGTCAGGATGATAGAATTATGATTATATTGCTCACTAAAAATTACAGGCTTGTACAAGTGGATATGTTTTATTGTACCTACATAATTTTCGCTTAGGCAAGGATCTAGAATTCTCACAATGACACACTGTGGTGCTGTGAAGTATAGTACACTATTTTGGAGCTGTGACAGAAGCTACTTAATATTACTTCAGAAATGTAGACATAATGTGGAGTCTTGATTTCTGTGTAATTATTTATGCATATACTATGTAGAAAATGCTGTATTAATTTATAAGCACGGTGGCTGTACATTTCTGACAGTTACTGCCCATGTCCTACACTGTTAATTAATGAGACTTTCATAGGAACCAGATCTTCATATAAAATTTCTGTAACTACTCAATGCCATGTTTTAAGAAAGGGAAAGGGATAAGGCAGAAGATCTGAAGGCATATTTCTGAATGTGTTGGGACCATTTCTGCTGTCATTGCCTACAATCTGGCAGTTTCCACGGTGAAAACACTGTCTCAAGTTTTCATACCTTGCTCAGGAAAAACACCTATTTCTAGATCCTGAGAACTGAGTCACTGGACATGATCCACCACCTTTTTGTAGATAGGTGAAGAGTGCTTATGTACCATAATGATGTTAAAAAACTAGTGTGACGCTGCCTGGGACCAAATCCTGCAATACAGAGTAGAATCTTAAGGTCCACTGATGAAGTACATTTGCCAAAAAAAAAAAGGGCCACCCACATGGAGGAGAGGAAACAATCTCAGACAACTTGTGCAAGTGCAAGAAGCTAGAGGAGAAAGTGATTTACCCCTCTGTTGTAGAGTATCCCCAGATTTTTTGTATCTTTTTTTCAGATGGTGAAGAGGGTCCCTGAGGTGGTGTTTCTATTCTGTCTGTTGATAGAAGAATCTAGCTTATGTCCTGCGTTTTTTCAGGAAGTGACTTGAAGCGAAAGTGTAGCCCTTGAATTTTGGTGAAAGTATGTTTTTATGTTTTGTTGTTTGTTCTTTTTTTAAAAATCTGTCCCAAGAAAAAGTTTTAAAGTGTGGTACCAATCTACCAATGGTGTGTGGCGTCAGTAGTGTGTATGTGATACCCTTGAAAGATTTATACAATTTAGTGCAAACCTTAATTATTTTCATTCTAACTTGCTCTCCATTTATTTCACAAGAAAATTTTTGTAGGTTGCTATATACACTAATTAGCATGTGTTTATAGACTAAGATGCAGAAGAAAGACTAATAAAAAGGCCTGAGACTATGATGTTGCTCTCATTAAAATAATTGTGGATGGATGCTAATTAGGTTAAAAACCATTTAGATTTGTGCTTCAAAGTACCCCAAGTAGCTTTTAAAAGCTGAACAGTACCTTTAGAACAGAGTAAATGCTCTAACCAACCAAATAAATATCTGATAGTAACAGCCTAATACCATTTGACTCATGATAATGTAATTGCTTCATAGAGTTTGTCAATAGATACTATAACTTTGAAATGGTAGTATAATTTATACCAGGACATAGCTGCAGCAACTCAGCCATTCCTAATAGCTTCAGCTGTGGAAGAATCATGGTGTTTCCATTATATTTACAGGTACAGTGTATTCTATCAAAAATTCCCTCTTGTATTTAAAGATTATGTCATTGACTTTATAGGGACTCTGTTCCCCAGAGTCCAGGGAAGGATGAGGGGTCTTGCATTGTCCTCTCAGACTCAGATTATCTCTTGCTTTGCCAAACAGTTTTACCATGTGAATTTTTCATGTGATACTTATGCTCCTAATGTGATATTTATGCTGTCCTGTTATGATTTAGAAAATAGAAATGGTCTTCAAAAGTTCGAACATTATTTCAGTAATCACCTTGAGTTAGAAAATGTCTAGACTGGATACAGCTGGTCCTGAATTCAACGCATGGATATTCCCACATGAACAGCTCCTGCGTAACTCACTTTTGACTGTAAATTCCTTACTTAAATTAGGGCTCTCTTAAATTTAAGACTATACCGTCTTAAAGTTAAAGGGAAACAACATTCATGGCGCTAAAAAGCACATGGATCTTGGAAAAAAATTACCACTTCTTTATGTTATAATTAATGTATTTTCATAGATGTATCATAATGTTTTATGTAAATCAGAAATGTGTTTGGGAAGCAGATGCATTTGAAAGCAGGAGAAATGAACCCTACACAATTATGTTCCAAGAGATTTCAGGTCAGAGTTACAATTTGTCTTGGTGTACAAGAGAGTGTCTGCTAGGGAAGGCCACAAGATCTCCCTTGGAATGGAGAATGCCAAACCCCCTCCCTCTGGATTATTAGAATTGTGGAATTAAGAGGCTCTCAGGCAGCAAGGTGGGGATAAGAATAGCAGTTCTTTACTAATATTTATATATATGTAAACACACAACAGCAACACTGGTATTAACAGCAAACAGACCCAGAACCAGTGACAGCCTTGCGGCTGTGGCACTTTCCCTTTGGTGCAGTTACGGTCACAGCTGGCAGGGGCGCAGGCAGCTCCTGATGTGCAGGGCAGGTGCGGTGCTCCCCACGTGGCTGCAGGGGGCGCTCCAGCGCAGGCTCGGGAAACACGTGGTGGTGTTGGCGTGGCTGAGGTAGTAAGGAAGATGGAGGAAAAAGGCCGCTCTACGAAAACCCCGGGGCAGCCGGCCCGGCGCCTCCAATAGGACTCTCAGGAGCAGCAGGCTGCAACAGCAGGGATGAGCAGAAAAGAAAATCCCAGGCTGGTGGGCAAGATGCACCAGAAACTCCGCGGCAGCAGCTGGAAGTGTGGAGCATCCTGGCCGGGCATGCAGAGAGCCCAGAGCAGCGCGGAAGAAACAGCGGGAGGGTGGGATAATGGCGACCTGGCTGCAAGCAGAGCAGACAGAAGAGGCAGGATTCCACGGAGAGCACGAGCAGAGGCCGGTCCGTCTCTCAGGCTGGTGATGAACTATCTCCGCAGCAAGCAACAGCCGTCCCCGTCCTCACCCAGTGCCACCCAGGCAGCAAGAGAGCGAGGCCACCCCCAAACTCGCCTTTTACCTGCCTCGTAGTCTCGCGATGGTTCTGCCCTTTCCCCCCCAGAGTTCCCCTCCCCCCGCCCTGTTCTAAGCACCCAGTTTCTCAGTTCCTCCCCAGCACTTCTAATGGGGAAAATTCCACCTCCAACACAATTTAATAGACATATTACAAGAAATGCAATGATAGACAGAAAAAAACTTGCTTAAACCCACAAAGTCAGAGTACAACCTGGCACCCTGTTGGTCAGGGTGGTGGCCACAGTCCTATTCAAGTAGTGGTTGCAGGCCTATTGAAGTGATGGTTGCAGTTGAAAGCAGCGGTCCTCTTGAAGTCCTGGTCCTCCTTTGGATCTGTCCATTGGTGGTGGTGGTGTCCCAAATCCCCAGTTATATATGGTCAGGCTCAGATGGGAATGTTCAGTACCTACCCCAGGGCAGGGTGTTTCACAATGGAGTGATGTAATTCTGTGAGTCGTAGGATATTTTTTTGAGTCCTTGATGGTCGTTGCATCTGCCTATTCTACTGGTGCCATTCAGTTCACTATGACTCAGTAGCAGACATGACGCTGTCAGGATGGGCGTGACTGTTGCTGCTTTCCCAGAGGGATATATCACAGATGAGTCATTGGTATGAAGGCATTACCCGGCCTTGCAGGGTTTGTATCTTCTTTATCTCATTTAATACCCAGCTTGTAGTCTGAGGGGTCAGGTGCGCACTGGTTAACTACTGCAAACCACCCATAATAACTAGTTTGTCAGAAATTGTTTAGAGGGGGGTAGAATACACAGTTACACCCCATATTAGCACTTCTCCTTCTGTAACCCAGGACAAATGGTTTGCTGTAAGTTACAAACTTTATTCAACAGGTCATTTTAAAAACATCTCCCAGAGAACAGCTAATTTGCTTAAGACTCTTGAAACATCTCGTGTCTATTGGTTTTTCCACTTGCCAAGGTAAACTCTATACAAACACCAACTCAGTCACCAAAGACAACACTTAACAACATCTTTGATATTTGACCTGACTATAAATACATTGTTTACCTCCTTGAATGACCTTCTGCTTCTCCCTGTGGCCTGAAGGATAGTTTAAGCTTAATATGTAATTGCCACCTATGAGTTGAAAACTCATATTTTATTGTGAGATTAAGGAATGGAATTAGTCTTAAATTGCTGCTGGATGTAAAAGAAAAGACTTGCAATGATAGTCATAGGACTATTGGTTTTGGAGTACATTGATAACTACTTTGGCTTTATTTGAGCTGGAAACATGATTTTAAGGCTGCTGCCCATACAGACTTCAGTAAAATGTTTGTTATTTGTCTGTTTTTAATTCAATGAAGATTTAAAAATACCAAAGCTATAGTTACTTACTTATAGTTGAGGCTGGGAATGTTAAGTGGAAATGAAGCATAATATAGTATTAGATGTTTTGGTGGAGAAATTTAAATGGTCTGATAGGATCACTTATTTATTGGATTCTGCCTGACATTATTATTGGCTACCTTGGGCATGTTTAAGAATCACCACAGATGGTTTCCAAGAGACAAGTGCTGTGTGATGTTGGAGGGGGAAGATTTAGTTTGTGGTAGCCAATGGTATAATAAAGTTTTAAAAATAACAGTAATGTAGCATAATTGCCACCATATGGACATGTCGTAATTTTCGTAAAGTTTCTTTATACTGAATAGGAAGTAAAACGTACTAAATTTAATTTGACCCTTGAAGTTTCTAGGACAGACATATCTAAAGGAGTGTCAAAATACTTCTGAGAAAATAAAATACTTAGAAAAAGATCATTCAAAAGCAGAAAGTGACTGTCTTGGGTACTGGCTAAAATAAATAACTTAAGCAACAAATTATTGATATCTTGATAACAAATAAACAAAAAATTTATGACTGAATTGTGATGAAACCCAAAATTTATTACTGCAACTAGAAAAATAGAAAATATCAACCCACGTTTTCTGTTTCTACTCAGTGCACATTCAGTATGAAGTAGGTGGCTTAATTATAAATTAATCTTGGTGAAAACTGGACAAGAATCCAAACTAACAAGCCACATAAAACAGCAGTATTACCTATTTTTCTTTTACCTAATTATATTTCCAACATTTCAAAATTATATTTAAACATTTAGATTTTTAGTTGTTTAGTGACTACCTCTAAATGCTATCTTTTTTTTTTGTCATGTAATTGCAGAGTATATGAAATGAAGAGGTAATGGTTCATCAATAAATCTTAGAATAATTAAAAATAATTTAATAATTACTTATTAATAATAAATTAATAATATTGTGTCAATATCTATGAGAGATACAACAAAAATATATGATGATGTTCTAGGAACATGAACTATCCCTTTTTCTGAAACATACATACAAAAGAACAATTACTTTTTTTTAAAAAATAGGAATTAGTTTCTCTTTTCTTGATGTTTTATGCATAGTTCCTTACATTTATATTCTATTATCTGTTTTCTTAAGTGTTCTGTCTTGTGTTCCCATACATCTTGATTTATAGTAACAGATTTTATCTCATCTTGAAGCAGATTAAAATGTCACTCCTGTTATTAGAATGATAAAAAATATGGAGTACTAAGTTATAAGACTAAAATAATTTTTCTGGTCTTCAAAAAAAAAAAAGCACAGAAAAAACTTAAGTATTTGATTATGAGAAATTTGAAATCCACAGTTTAGTAATGTATTTAATCTTGTCAATAGTTTTAACCATGCCAAGTAATTACCTGTTTAAAAATTAGTTCCTAAGGACCTTGGTGACTATGAACTGTGCATCTCTGCAAACTGATATCTACTTACTGTCCTCAGATTAATCTTCATCCTTGATTTTTTTTCCCATTTTTATCTGATATTATTAACAACAGTGAACAGTAATGATGCTTGTAATAACAAGCAGTGAAACTCTGAGGGACCATAACTCTACAATATCCAGTATGGATCAAATTTGAAAGGAAGGGAGATGAGTATAGCTGCAGAGTTGATTATAAATCTGTACCTGCACTGCCAAATGCCACAAGGCAATGTCGCAACAATGGTTACTAAAAGGAATGTTCTGTTGTTACTATATTGCCCTACATAGTTTTTCATAAGAAATTACTTTAAATGTATCATAGTATTTTATGATAATACACAATATAATAGTTATACTATAATTCCATAATATATCTTATCAGTAGTATATATCGAAAAGATTTAGAGAATATCTTTGAAGATTCCAGATCTACATTTGATCACCTTTGTGATCTAATTGAAATTGTATTTTTTAGCAGAATAAGTACTTTTTAGTACTTCTTGAGCCTCACATAAAATATTTTATGTAGGTTGTGTATGTTCCTTTAAAAATATTAAAAATAAAATATTGTGTAGTAAAAGGCTGAAATTATTAGATGACTGCCTGTCGCAGTCCGGCTCGCTGCAACCCCGAATCCGGTCCAACCGGGAACAGCGTGGCAAAAATAGAGGGACAGGAACAATGGACTTGCCTGAAAAATAAAAAACTTGAATAACAAAATAACATACGCAGAAACTGCATCATCTGAGGGGCAAGATTCAAACACAGGGGGGCATGGTGAAACAACATAGAGGGGTATTCTGGGGCCAGGGGTCCCATCACAGACACGAACTAGGAACATGACCTTTTATGTGACAGGTCCCGAACCAACTGAGAACAAGAACCAGAAACATGACCTATTATAAAATAATTCCATTAACATACCATTAGCATACTAACTCCCATGACCACACTCTTCTCACCATAACCTGACCAGGTATCTCCCTTTCAGTATCCCACTTCCCATGGTCTCAGGTTGATGCCTCCTGTATATGCTGCCGAGGCTAAACCATCATCCATCCCAGCCAGCTTGCATTCCTACAACTGCTTTTCCCTTGAATATTTGAAAGTATGCCCTGTGCCATACCCTTTTCTGCTTTCCTGTGTTATAAAATGCTTAACACCAGGAATATACTGAGAATTTTTCCACAACACCCATGTGATAGAGAGCATGTCTCAAGATGAAGAATTATCAAAGATTTGAATGCAAAATAAATCCTTGGAGATATAGAACAACAAATTTAGTTGTCCTTTCTTCTACAATAACCACAACTGGTGGAATTGTAAAACTAGATTTTTGAACCAATGAGTCCAGTCTTGTGCTATGACAAGGAATCACATCATGATTCATAACTGTATCTTCCTCTTTAACTCTGTTACTAGATTTTTCCCTGCAATGGTGTCGCTTACCAGGAAGAAAATTTTTGTTATACATATACTACTAATCACTAGAAACCTTAATCTATTTTTCATCCTGTATTTCACATGAATAGTTTGCATTCTTGCTTTTCCTTTCTAATGTGTGCTGTATTCACACACAAAAGTCTTAGTGTCCTGGGGTGACTTTATGATGCTGAATGGTATCACCATTCATCCGTTTAGCCCAGAAACAAGTTTTGCATCTTTAAGACTGGGAGAGCGAAGTGGGGGAGAGAAGAAGCATGTAGTTTGTTTTCAGAAATGGCACTCACTCCTCCACATTCCTGCTCCTGGACTGTGTTGTTAGCAGATGGACAGACAGCAGGACAGAGCTCTCCTTTGCTTTTAGTTACTTTTTAGCTAGCTGAGGCAGAGAAGTTCCCTGGACTGTGGTTTTTCTTTTCCTTGGAACTGTTTAAATCTGCTCTGGACTGAACACCCAGAAGAGCACTGGCAGCTCTCACCTGTGGCCCACCGGGCCTGGCCTGGGCAGCGGCATTTCCAGCACTGGAGGGACTGATAACAAAGTGAGTGAGCCGAGCTATGGCCCATGAAGAAGACTACTTTCTGAGTTTGTCATCTCTTTTGGAGTGGCAAGAGGTTTTATTGTTTAATATTGTTCTTTTTTTTTGTGCTGGTGAATACTTTGCCTGTTAAATAAACAGGTTTGTTTCCACTTTTCTCCAAGGAAATCTTTTCCTGAACTAGCTTGGGGATGGGCCACTTAAATCTGCTTTGGAGGTTTTCTCCCAAATTTGCCCTAAACCAGGACATTTAGTCATCAAACTATGGCCAAATCAAATTACATTATCAGTGTTAGAACACAGATGAGACTACAGATGGAGCAGTAAGTAAAAAAAATAAATACCCCTTGAAAGAAATTTTTGACTTTCCATGTTAAACTGTCTGGAAGAATGTCTGGTTTGATCCACTTGTCAGTATTATAATTAGCTATAAAGATCTGACATGAATAGAGACTTGACATGGAGAGAGGCTATTTATAAGGACCTGGAGTGACAGTACAAAGGGGAATGGCTTCAAACTGAAAGAGAGCAGGGTTAGATTTGATATTAGGAAGAAATTTTTCGCTGTGAAGGTGGTGAGGCCGTGGCAGAAGTTGTGGCTGTCCCATCCCTGGAAGTATCCAAGGTCAAGTTGGACAGGGCTTGGAGCAACGTGGTCTAGTGGAAGGTGTCTCTCCCCATGGCAGGGGGTGGAACTGGATGATTTTTAAAGGCCTTTCCAACCCAAAGCACTCTATGATTCTGTGATGATTAGGGAGGAAAATATATTGCCTCAAGGAAAAAAGTGTAAAAAACCCCTACTGTAATATGTGCTATGAGAGCAAGGAAAACTTAAAAGGAAGTATTAGGATGAGGAGGCAGACGAGGAAGCAGGTACCTTATACAGACATCCAGATACGAAGTGCAGGTTAGGCATTGAGCTTTGCCAGCTATAGTCTACATCCAACCATAACACACAAACCACATCCTTAAAACACTCTCTTCGCAGCCAGAAGAGAATGCAACAGTTACCCCAAAGCAGGGAACTGTTCCTTGCTCTTGCACTGCTCCTTTCAGCAACAAACAGTCTCAAAGGTCCTGAGGCTCAGAAGGGATGCTTGGGGAGCCTGGGTCCCAGACATACACCCTGCCCAGCCCAGCTCAGCACTTTTTCCTTCGAAACAGCGGATGTGACCATGCCCAAATTACACAAAGGAGTCACTAAGTGCTTTGTAAGAGATATGGATTGCTTTAATTGGTCTTCCCCAAACGGCTGCATACCAGTTTTTTCCCCAGAGGGGAGTAATGGAAAAAACCAAAACCACCCAACCGAAACCACACACAGGCAGACATAAAAGTAAAATATTTTTGTTAGCACTGTTTTTCTCTAAGAGATGATCGCAATAGTAAAAACGGACCCTTGACAGACCCATGGAAGAACCATGCTGGCAGAATGTAATAATCAAGCATTAATTTTTAAAAATATTTTTATATCTAATCTAATCTAATCTAATCTAATCTAATCTAATCTAATCTAATCTAATCTAATCTAATCTAATCTAATCTCAGTGTTCATTCCCATAGGCCCAAAGCCACCAAGAATCTATCTGTTCAGAAATGCCTCATCATTATATTCTCTGTCACTCTGCACTCAAAATGAAATATTTTAAAATATGTTACATTTAACCAAAGACTGAAGTAAAGAAAAGTAGAAGGAGAAAAATTTTTTTAAGAGTGTGCATAGCAATAATTTGATTTTGCAAGTTTAGGGAATAAATAAATCCAGAGTATTTGAAAGATCTGGGATGCCTGGGATTGGTATAAAACTACTGTAGACAGTGTACCAAAGGGGAAGAATTCTATAGGCATAAATACCTTTCTTGACAAACTGCATCTGGAACACAGCCCGTATCTTTTATCTGTCATAGTAAAGAAAGAAATGTATATTCTTTCTTTAAAAATGTACCAAAACCCTTCTCCTTGACGACCCATAGAAACCTGTCAAATCCAACAATAAAGCTTGAGGAAAAACCCACAAAAGAGGGAAGGAAAAAGAGAGCTGAATTATGTCATTTTCTCCGTTCAAATGAAAATGCTATCTGCATCAGTTAGTTAGATTTCCATACGGAGGCTGAATATTTTGGATGATCTAGACCAGAAGTTTTAACAAATTCATTTGAAGAGGTGAAACAGACAATCCCATCTAGACAACTTAGCAGACAAATCCTAGTTCCTAGGGAAATTTGGTATTAGGCCCTAATTGAAGATGTATTGATTTTTAAGATTAGATGACTGCTTAGGTAGCAGAGCTCTTCAGTGCTAGCATAAAGAGAGAGGTGAATAAACATTTAGTTATTGTATTTCTTTAGATGAAAGTGCATATGTTGGTTTTTTTCCTATTTGCTCTTCAGGAATGGTAGTTCTACAAACAATTTAAACCTCAGATAGGCAAGTCAAGGGAAATCGAATCTATAGATGGCTGTGAAGGACCTGCTTGAGTATTTGAATTATACTCCTAGTTTAATTCTCCAAATTGAGATTTTTCAAATGAAATAGGTATCAGCACCCACTGAAAGGTCAAACATGTTTGCAAAATATGATTTAAATCTGTCTTTATGGTGTTTAAGGTACATATTCTTATGTTTAATGATGCTATTCCATATTTTAAAGCAATTAAATTTACTATGTTAGATTAATCTGTGGCTTGTAGTTTTACAAACATCATAGAAATGAAGTAGAGCTTCACTGAAATCAGTGGAGCTTTTAACCTGATCTTTTTAAGATCATGGGATAAAATCCTGCTTCCATAGGATTCCTCAAGAGGAAAATAGGAGGAATTTTAGCACTGGCTTCAATGGGATCCACAGCTGTTCCCCATGTCATAGAGTTATTGATGGAATTCACCAACATGTTCCTTGGCAGTGATTTAATTAATGACAACAGTGCTGACAAGATTGAAACTTATGGCAATTATAGTTGTCAAGCAATTGCCCATATTAATAATGTCCACTGAATGCCTGACAAGAATTGGATGATGCTTATATTTGTCAATTACCTGAAGACATTTATAGAATCTACTGAGAATTCACTATATTTGCAATTGCCATTAAGTACCTCAAAATATTACAGTATTCCTGGAAAACCACATAATACTTCAACAAGTTTCATGTTTTCAAGTTCAATATAATAAATATACAAGTTGAGTATAATAAACACTACTGTTCTAGTATTTTGTTGACATCTGGCCTACTAATATATGATGAAGTTTGTAGTCCATGCCCCTTTTGAATTATTATGGATCAGCTAAAATAATGAAATTTAAAACCAAAATATTTTTTCCTTTTTCTTGTTTTCCTTTTTCTTTTTTCTTTCTTTTCTTTTTTCTTTTTTCTTTTTTCTTTTTTCTTTTTTCTTTTTTCTTTTTTCTTTTTTCTTTTTTCTTTTTTTCTTTTTTCTTTTTTTCCTTCTCTTTTTCCCTTTATTTTTTATTTTTTATTTTCATTATTTTCCCTTTATTTTTTATTATTTATTTTCATTTTATTTTTTATTTTCATTATTTCTTTCTCAGGGTAGAACTCCATGACAAGGTGATTTCTACTTTCTCATTCTGTTCCTCTTCCATTCAT
>VZSE01014394.1:12324-35068 GCA_013398275.1 Promerops cafer | reverse complement strand
GGAGGTACGGCCGGGCACGGGCACGGGCACGGGCACGGGCACGGGCACGGGCACGGGGCTGGGCTGGGCTGGGCTGGGCTCGGGGGCCCGGGGGGATGCGCGGGCGGGGATGCCGCTGCCCCGAAGATGCCGCTGCCCGTGCCGGGATGCGGCTCCTGCTGCCTTCCCCGGGGGGTTCCGGGGAGACCGGGGGGCTTTAGGGGGTCCCACCGCACTTGCCGCCGCGGCCAGCACCGAGCGCTGCCCGCCGGCTCCGGCCGGGACGGCGGCGCTGCCCGGGGGAGGAGCAGGAGGCGCTCCGGGTCCGATGCTCCTGCGCTGGGCTGCTGCGGGAAAACAAAAATAAAACCCCGCGGGTCGGGAAGCGGAGCGGGATGGGCGCACTGGGGCTGTGGGAGGGTGTCCTGCCCGCCCCGAGCCCGGGACAGCGCCGGGAGCCCGGAGCTCTCCCCAAACTTCTCCTTCTTGCAGGAACGTCCGCGGGGAGCGCGCTGGTTCAAAGATTTCTGAACGGGCGGAGAGTTTGGGAAGCGGGATGGACCCCCAGAAATCCTGAAGACTCGCAGGGACAGGTCAGTGAGTCCTTGGGATCCGAGCGGGGCAGCGCCTGGCGAAGGGAGGTTTCCGTGGCACCTGGTTCCGTTTGGGTTTGGTGCCTCCCCTTCTGCTCAGGGCCGTGTGCTGCCCCGAGAGCCGTCCCTAAATGCCCTCGTGGGGGTAATTCCAGGGGTTCCCAGCTTCGGCAGGGCTCGAGATTTTGGTGGTAAAACGCTGTAGTTGTTTGTGATAAACATAAACTACCAGGCTCGTTTGTCTTCCCGCGGATGACAGCTTTAGGAGGAAGGGAGAAGCACTAAAATAAACTTATTAATTTTATGCTGGTGGTGGCCAGACCTGGCAAGATGCTCGGTTTCCATTTTTATGTTACCAACAAACATGAAATTGGAAGGGAAACATATCAGGAACATTTCTGGTGCTCACCTGGACCTCTTAGACTCATGAGCAGCACAGAGAAAGTGGCCAAGCTCAAAATCCCATTTTTTGCCCTGTTCTCCTTCTAGATGTGACTCAGGAGAGCAGCCTTTACACGTGTAACATGAGAATATCTCCGAATTTATAGAAATAGAACATGAGTAAGAACTTCAAAAGTACCCAAATGACCTGGGCACTGAAGTCATGCAGACACTCCTGAAAAACATGTACCAGCCTTGAAACCTTTTCTATTATTCACCCCACCTGCAATTTTCTTTCTTTCTTTTTTTTTAATTTTTTTTTTTTTTTTAAATATGTGATGCTTCTGGAACTTTCTGGCATCATCCAGAGCTGCTTCCCCTGGTGGGGAGTGGCACTGGAGCCAGACTGCCAACCCTGGGATTCCAGGCTGTGCCTAAAACTCTGGATTTCATTGCCACAGAACATCATGGAAGCCAAGAGCTTGGCTTACGGGATTTGGGGGGGGTTGGAAAAAAAAGGATTAGAAATTTGGTACGGATAACAAGAATCTCCAGAATTAATAGCAAATGAAATGCGAGCTTTACAGGGGATATAAACCCCTGTATTTCAGGGTACAAACCGATCTTGGGGTTTAGGGAGGGCGTTCTCCTTGCTGTGGCTGCTTTGGGGGTATCCCCCTACCAACAGTGCCTTCTGTGGGTGCTGTGTCCTCTTCACGGGGTGCCAGTGACACCCCCTGAACCCCCCGGGTGCTCCCCAGCACCAGGAGGCTGCTGGAAGCTGCTGGCTGGGCAGAACCAGCCTGGAGGCAGCAGCACCATCCCCTGCGAGCCAAGCAGTTACTCAGCTCATCATCCCCGGAGTAAAGCCGTTGTAGAGGCCTCCACGTGCTCCGGGCAAACTGCACCAGCAACATGGCTTGGAAGGAGCAAAATCAGGTTTTGTCAGCAGATTTTTGTCCATGTCCGTGGTGGGAGAGGCTGGAATCACTGGGCTGATCCCTGAGTTAGAAAATACAGCCCTGGGTCTACTTTATCTTCGCCAGGGTCCCTAGGAAATGATGTTTGGAATAAACTCCTGGTAACCTTTTCCCCAAACTGTTTATTTCGCCGGAGCACTCGAGTGGCCGTGCTGTGGAGGGGAGGAGGGGTGCTTTTGGTTCTTTTTCCCTCAGTTTCATCTCTTTTCTCTCCAGCCAAAGCCTCAGCACGGAGCTCAGGGTGACACCTGGGCTCTTGTGGCTCTGGATGGCATTGGGAGTGTGGGCTCCTAAAAATGAAAAAAAAATCACCTTAGTGCTGTGCTCAGGGTCTGTTTTCCTCCTCTGATTTCCTCCCTGCAGAGGTTTGCAGTGCTTTTGGCACAGTGGGGATGGCTGAGCCTTCCAGAGGAGCTCTGAGTTGGTGTTTATCCCCCAGGAGTGGCTGCTGTGGGGGCTCTTTAATGTGTTGCTGTCTCCTCATCGTGGCTGAGGCAACATCAAAGCAAAGCTGGGCCCCTTGGGTGAAATTTGGGGAGGTTTTTGATGGATTTGAGGCTCTGAGGGAGCCAGGAGGGAAAGGAGCAGAGGGAGGGGAGGTGGTGCTTGGGGTGAGCAGGGAGTTGCAGGTGTAAAGCCTCGTTGGGAGCAGGGAGAGCAGAAGGGATGGAGAGGGAGACACAGAAACCCAAAATGGGCTGGATTTCTTCTGTTTGGAAATAATTCCATCGGGTGATGGTGCCCTGTGGCTCCTGGAGCGGGCAGCCAGCCTAGGACAGCTCCTGGTAGCTAAAACCCAGCCCAAACAGCTAAAACCCAGCCCAAACAGCTAAAACCCAGCCCAGACAGCTAAAACCCAGCCCAAACAGCTAAAACCCAGCCCAGACAGCCTTCCTGGCAAGCCTTGTGACCCCTCAGCCGTGTTCAACCCATGATTAAAGCTGAGTGTGGAGCAGGGGAGTCATGAGAAGCTCGTGAGCAGCTGTCAGCTCTTCTCAGTGCTGATTTCTTGGTTTCTGATTGCCTAACATCAGACATCCACACTGCCCACGTGAGAGCAGTGGGACCCCCAGCTCAGCTGAGGCAGGGCATGGAGACCATCAGGGAGGAATCCTGCCTTTTAAAGAGCAGAAGGAAGTTTTAAAACTGTCCCCACAAAGTAGCCAAGCGTGGATCTGCACAACCTCGCGCTCACCGTAAAGGAAAGAACAGGAAAGGAGTGGAAAAAAAAAACAGGATTATTTAACAGTTCCGTGCCCCTGCGTTGGGTTATCTGGGGCTGCTGATGTGAGCCCTGTCCTGCTCCTTGTGCTGCTGCTCACTGCTGGAAGGGGCTGATCCTGTGTCACGGAGCTCCAGGAGTTGCTGCTGTGCCCAACCCGCTGAGCTGTGCAGTTGCTTGCTCAGAAAACAAAGCCCAGCGCAGCTCTGGGGCCACCATTTCGTTCCTGCTCGTCTGCGTGGTGTTCCTTGGAGGTCCCCCTAATTTGTGCCCTTCCCTCCTTGTTTTCATATCCTAAAAAATGTCAGTTCCTCTCGCCGTTCCCAAATATTTGCTTAACGTTTTGCCAGCCCGCGGGAGAGGAGAAACAGACCCCCGTGAACATTGGCTGGCAAAATAAGGAGGAATGTGGTCCCAAAGGCTGCTTTGTCTTGGGGCTGGAGGCGGCTGGGACACACACAGCAAGGAGCAGGTGCCTGATCTGCAGCTCTGAACCGTTTTTCCTCCTCTCTGTTGCTGCACGTGAGCTAAAAGAAATTGTTCTTAGTCCACATCCCAAGGACTGGCCCTGTCCTTCCTCCAGGGAAGCCTCGTGGGCTGTTCATCTGGGGATTTCAGAGCCAGCTTTTGGTGGCTTGCACATGAATGCTCATCCTTGCCAGGGCTGGAATACTCAGGAGGTTTAAGGGTGGCCTCTGGCAAAGTACTGAGGTTTATTTGAAAATAGCAACTTAAAACAATGCCGGGCGCTGGGGTTGGTTTGTGAGGTGTGAAAGTTTTCCCCTTCAATCAAAGGAGCTGTTTTGGGGTTTTTTTTTTCCCACCTTTGTTTTGTTGGGAGCTGAAGTTCTCCGTGGTGGTTTGCCTGCAGGAGCTGGGACTTCAGGAAAAACAGAAATAGAAGGAGTGCAGTGACTCCAATCCCTGCAGGTTGTCAGCACTCACAAGACATTAATGCTCTCGCAGAGCAGGCTGGAGCCAGCTCCAGGAATAACCTGCACAGAGTTGTGGGCAGCACCGAAATCCTGCTCTAGATTTATGGCTTGAGACTGGGTGAAATGGGGCATGCAAGAAAATCCCTGGATCACACTTCCCTGCCCAAACATGAGCAGCGAGTCCTGCTGGGATCTGACTTGCTGCGTGGAGAGGCTGAGGTGAGGATCAGACCTCAGCTCTGATGCTGTTTTGCATCCCAATTCCCCGTTCTTAATTTAGGATTAATGAGCAGAACTGGCTCTCGGGTGGGATTTGAAGTGGGTGTGACCAAACCCCTCCACCTTAACTGGACCTTGTGAGTGATTTTATCCCTGATGGTGATTTTGTGCCTTTTCCATCAGCCTGGGAATGTTGGGCTGGATCTGCCACTGCTCCAGGGTGTTTTCCTGTTCGTTCCCCTCTCCCAGAGCTGCGGGGTCACTTCAGTCCGGAGAGGAGATGCCCAAAGTGGTTTTTGGTCATCTCCAGGACCTGAGCTGACAGGGAGTGGCCTGCGAGCGCTCTCCCTGTGACCACCGCGCTACCTCGCTCCGGATCCTGGCACCAATTCCCAAATTCTGCCTTCGGAGCTGTGCAGAGAGAATAAAGGATTGTTGTGGTCACGGGGCGAGCGGCTCATCAATCCAGAGGGCCGGAGCACAAAGGGACAAGGAGGTGACAGTGGCAGCAGGCTGTGGTGCCAGGTACTGGGGAGGGCTGTGGCTGACAGGGGAGGGCTTTGTGTGGCTGCTGCTCCAGAGGTGCATTTGGGAATGCTGGTGGCAAACGATCCCTGGGAGTTTGGGAATGCCACTGACAATCCCTGTGAGTTTGGGAATGTCAGTGACGATTCCTGTGAGTTTGGGAATGTCAGTGACAATCCCTGTGAGTTTGGGAATGTCAGTGACAATCCCTGTGAGTTTGGGAATGCTCCTGACAATCCCTGTGAGTTTGGGAATGTCAGTGACAATCCCTGTGAGTTTGGGAATGCTCCTGACAATCCCTGTGAGTTTGGGAATGTCAGTGACAATCCCTGTGAGTTTGGGAATGCTCCTGACAATCCCTGTGAGTTTGGGAATGTCGGTGACAAACGATTCCTGTGCGCCGGGAGCAGCTGGAGCGGCGCTGGAACAAAAGGCTGCTGTGCCCCGGCCAAGGCCGACTGAGCAATTAATGGGCCTGGAAGGGCGGCTGCTCATGAGGACTGACTGAAGCCGGGTCTAGGAGAGAGGCTGGAGAGGGCTCTGAGCGTGCAAACCAGAAGGGGAGCGCGGGAATGACACGGGGGGTAATGGAAGGAAGGAAGGAAGGAAGGAAGGAAGGAAGGAAGGAAGGAAGGAAGGAAGGAAGGAAGGAAGGATGGACGGACAGACGGACACTTCCCAGCTATTAAATCTTCCTAGCCCATGGATGTTGTTTCAGGGGAAATTCCTGCAGTCCAGGCTGGAGGATGTGCTGCTGGGAGCAGCCCCGGGGAAGATCATTGCACAGGGCCTCTTTCATCTGCGATTTCTCCCGACTCTTGTGCTGCCCCCAGATCCTCCCATCCATCCCTGCCCGTGGCCAGGGCTGAGAGCAGAGGATGAGCCTTTTGGGCACGGCAGGGATGTCCCCTCTGGGTGGCTGGTGGCACAGAATGGCCCGGGAAGGTGCTGGGCACCAGCCCTTGGCCAGCTCTCGCTGGGCACAGCTCGCCCTGGCCGCGTGCCCGAGGCAGCCCGGGGCACGCTGCAGGAATGTCAGAGCTCTCTCTGCTCCCTTTGTGGCTCTCTGAACTTTACCCCAGCAAATAATGGCAAGGGGCAGCCTGGCCTGGAGGGAAAACCCTGCCCCTGCTCGGTCCCCCATGCACAAACTTCCATTCCTGCGTTTTGACGGCAAGCACGGAGTAACCTCAGCTCCCAGAGCTCCTTCCTGCCTGTCCCTCTTGTGCCCAGTGCCACAGAACCCCTCAGCAGCCCTGCTCGGAGGGCTCTGCGAAGTCCAGGCAGCTTTGAACTTGAACCCCGTGCCTAATTAGTAAAAAGCTAATCATTTAGGGCTGGTGTTCTTTCCAGGGCTCAAAATAGAAGTGAGGTTCCTGTTTGGGTGGGGAGTGAGGGGGTGGTAAAAATGCCTCACTCCATTCACCTCCTGTGGAAATGGCAGCTCTGAGCCTTGTTTGGTTTTTGTTTTTTTTTTTTTTTTAAGTGGAAAATTTCCCTTCCAGATATTCCTCACTGCTCTATTTTTTTTGTTTGTTTGTTTTTGTGAGTGTAAACCCCTGCATGTTGTGAGTCCATAGCACATTCAACTGATAGTGAGAAGGGGGAAAGGAAAAAGCTTCTGAAATTCTCCATCAAGACCTTCCAGTGAAACTTATCTGCCTTAGGAAATAAAAAATCTGATTGCTCCTTATCTTTGCAATTATCAGGCAGAAATAAAATCGTGGAATCTCCCATTTTCAGACCCAGGCTGGTCTGTCACGATAAGGAAAAGTCTCCCTGTGCTCCAGCAGTGATCTGAGGCCCCTCATTAACCCCGAGGGGTTGATGTGCTGCAGGCAGGAGGCAGAGCCTGGGCAGCTTTTGCTACCCCAGGCACGTGAAACTGCCTTTTTTTACAGCTCTGAGCTGTGGATTTTGCCCTTAAAACACCCCAGAAAATTCCGATTATTCCCTGCACACCTTCCCCTGTGGCAGAGGGTGCTGAGGTGACAGAAAACCCCTTGGAATGTTGGCATAAACTCCCCTCCATGGCCAGAGGGGCGACTGGGAGGGTGAGAACGGGTGGGGGGACAAGGAGATCTCAGAGCGACTCCTGGTTTAACACATCCAGAGAGTTTTGCTTCATTCCCTCCTTTTTGCACGTTCCCAGTGCCCATTTCCATGCCAGGGACACCGAGGGGGTGCTCTGGGCTCTGGGCACCCCCTGGCTGTCCCTGGGCTGTGAGTGATGGGGGCTCAGCTGTCCCGGGGCTGTTCCTCACCCTGCAAAGGCTCTTTTGTCTCCTTCAAAGCCATGACCTCGTTTTACAGACAGAAAACAGAGAGGGAGAAAGCCCCCAGCCTCTCTATTGGGATCTGTGAGCACCCAGCCTCGCAGGCAGGGGCACAAATAACCGGGACTGCGGAGCAGAAAGTGCCATGAAGAGATGGCCTAAGAACCGTGTGGTTACTGAGGGCCCCTCGGTTCTGTGTGTGTCCAGGGCTCCACGAGTCTCCTTTGAGCAAGGGCACGAGGTCAGGATCCCAAAACTTGCAGGCAGAGGGGCTCTGGAAGCGTGTGCCTGTGGAGTTTGGGTTGCTCTGGTTTCCCCTGAGGAACGGGGCAAAAGCAGGCATGGCTGGAGTTCAGTGTTGGGTGCTGGGGTGACATTTGTCTGACCCCTGTGTGGGCACAGTCTGGGGTCAGGGACAGCCCTCATCCCTCCTAAAATGCCACAGTTTGTCCCTGCCCTGCTCCAGCTGCTCCGTGGCCCAGGGGTTGGATTTGCAGCCCCGTGCCCAGCCTTGGCCTTTGCTCTGGCCCCTGCTTTTTGCTCAGACACCAGAACTGTCCTTTCCACCCCAAGGCCAGTCCTGGGACTCCTCTCATGGCCCCGTGACTGTCGGTTTCCAGACCAAGCCAGGGATGGTGGGGTAGAGCTCCTGCAGGGGTCAGATGTCCCCTCACGCAGCATTTCTGCTCCGGCTGCGAACAACAAGTCCCAGTTTCACTTCCCATTTTCCCAGCCCTGCGAGCAGACCCAGCAGAGCAGTGAGGGCTTCTGGCCCCCCGTGTCCTCGCTGTGACCGACGGGGAAATGCTTCTCTTTGGCTCAGCCCTGCTGGTTGTAAGTCAGAAGTTTGGTGCCAGTGCGTGCAGTGCTGAGCTGGCCCCTGAGGGGCTGAGTGCTCCCAGTGCCACCAGCACCGGTTTGCTCTTCTCCTTCCCGCTTCCAGTTTGCTGGGGTAAGCGCTTCGTGATCCCCGTTCCGCTGGGAACTTTCCCCAAAAGATTTTGGCAGTGCAGACCCAGGCAGTCCCCTGGGCTTGCTGAGGAGGGGGAGGATTCACCCCTCGAAGCAGGGTGGAGAGGAGCAGCGCAGGAGCTCCTGAGCAGCGCAGGGAGCTGCAGTGGAGGGAGAAGATTCCAAGCGCTCCCGGGATTCTGGTGAGTGTGGTTGGGCTTGGCTTTGCCTGTGGGGGTGCCCTGGACAGTCCTGCTGCTTGTGCTGGGGGTTTTGAGGGACTGTCCAGTCCCAGGGCTCTGGGGACAGTGAGGACAGGGGGTGACAGTGCTGGGATCCCTGCAGGAGAGATTTGGATGCTCCCCTGCGAGTGCAAACCTTTGCAAGCCTCACCTCTGCTGAGGACGTGGAGCCATCAGGGCACAGCAAACCCATCCCAGAGCCCCAAACTCCTGCTCAGTGGCCAGCTGGGCTGTCTGGCCAGCCTTACTGGGCCAGCTCTGCTGCAGGCTCTGGGCAGTGGGGGGGTCTGAACCACCCCTTGGCGTCTCAGCCGTGGGGAGGCCGCTGCCCTTTTTAAGTGTCCATCTCTTTTTCCTTGCTCCTCACTTCCCGGGATTCCCTTTACAACCAGCCCATTGTGCTGTGGGCTCAGGCAGCTGGGTGGAGTGTTTCAGGCTCAAGTGTAATTTCAGTGCCTTTAAAAGCTTTTGGAGGGCTTTTTTTTTTTTTTTTTTTCCCCTTTTTGTTTTTTTTTTTTTTTTTTTCCCCCCCCTCAAGAGGACAGCAACGCCAACAAGGGATAATTTGATGGATTACTCTGCGGGGCTGAGGGGCTCTCCTTAATCCCCTTTGTGGGGCTGTTTGAGGAGACGCCGAGCAGAAGCCCCCCAGCCCCAGGCAGAGAAAAGGCAGCTCAGCAGGGTGGGTTTTACACTCTGACACATAAATACAGGCCCTGGTCATGTGGTGCCGGATATAATCTGTGCCCATCCCCACGCCGAGGAGAAGGGGGCACCTGGAGGGGGCTTATTTTTTCCCCCTTTCCAGTTCAATTTACATTTTGATTCTTCTGCTTAAAAAAAAAAAAAATAATAAGCAGAGAAGAAAGGCCGGGGGAGAGGTTGATTTGGATCAAGTGCCAGGGGTGATGGGCACAGCCTTTAAACAGCAGAAATGAGTGAAAAGCAGAAGCAGATCATCTCATTTCCCCTCCCGCTCCGGAACGGGGGCTCCTCTCGTGAATAAAAGCAAGAGCTTGGGTCGTGCAGCAGCAAAACAAAGCTGTGGCTCTGCTGTGGAGCCAGCCAAGCTTGTCTGGAGGTCTGGAGCTGCCTGCAGCAGACCTGACGCCCGCTCAGGGGAGCGTGACCAGGAGGGCTGAGGCTCTCGGGGCTGAAATGCTGCTGCTCTTGGGTGTGTTGAGGAGGTTGGGAGGTTTTGCCTGGCGAGGTTTGGTGAGGAGGTGCCAGTCCTGAGCGGGTAAAACGCTGCCAGAGCCTGCTGTGCACCAGCAGAAATCCCAGCGTGGTGCCTCCAGCCCAGGCTGGAGATCCCTCTGCAGCTGAGCTCGGCTTTAAAAAGCTTTACTTTTCGCCTGAACTCATCTTTGGGGTATCCCTGAGGAGGTGAGGGTCATCCCACCAGCCCTGGCCCCTGCTGGCTGCAGGACTCGGGGTGCCCAGCTCCAGCTGTGCCCAGCTCCTGGCCGTGCTCCCGGCGTGGCTGGCCCGGCAGCCCCGGGGCGAAGCCCAGCCAGGAGCAGGGAGCTGCTGGCACTGCGGTGGCCCTGGGCTCGTGTCTGTCCCTCAGAGAGCTCCACGAGTGTCAGCGTGGCCTGTGCTGAGCCAGTGACCCCCTTAGGCAGACGGGCGGCTCCCTTTGGCACGGGAGGAGGAGGAGGAGGAGGAGGCCTGGCTGGAGCTGGCCGCTCCGTGCTGGGAGGAAGGCTCCTGGCAGGAGCAGCTGCTTTGCCAGGGGAGGGTGCAGCCTGTGGGACAGCAGCCTGGGGCTCTGCTCTGTGTGACCTTCGTGCTGTGGGATGAGGTTAAAGCATCCCTGGAGTTGTTGGCACAGCTCCTGAAAGGAGGGTGAGGCCTGAGGGTGAGGGGCAGGCAGGACAGAGCTTTCTCCACCCTGGCACGCATTCCCTCTGGGCTGCCCATCCCCAAATGGAGGTGCCTCGGCCGTGTGCCTGTGCCAGGGATCCCTCCATGCCCCAAAAGGGCCCGGACAGCTCGGGACTTTCGCCCTGGAAGCAGCAGGATCCCCTTGCAGGTGCTGCGGGGCAGGAGAGAGCCATGCCCCAAATCCAGGGGTGTCCCTGTGGGGAGGTTGGAGCTGTCACCAGGCACGGCCCTTCCGTGACTCTGGGTGCTCCTGCAGCATCTCCCACTCGCCAGGGACTGACAGATCCTGCCCTGGGCCACGAGGGAGGGAATCCCAAACCCGCCGGCTCCTCCTTGTTCTGCCCGAGGGCATTTCCAGCGGCTGCTGCTCCCTCCGCAGGAATGGAGCCCCAAGGGAAACGCGCAGTTCATTCAGGGAGCCCAAATAAATCGCCCTTCTCCCCTCCCTCTCCCCGAGCTGTGAATGGGGTCAAGGAGATTTGGGAGGGGAGGAGGGCCGGGGAGGGGGTCAGGAGAGGTCAGGTGAGTTTTCCATTCCATCCCGAGGAGCCTGCCAGAGCTATTCTCCATGGTGCATTTCCCATTCAGCGGCGCTGAATGGACCCCGAGGGCTGTGAAAGGCCCTGGCCGCTCCCCGAGCTCTCTCCCCCTGAGCCCTCTCCCACCCTTTCTTCCAAAGGGCTCCCAGGGAATTCATAAAGAGCCCCTCGGAAGGTTGGAAATGTTGGGGTTGTGAGTGGGAACCCTTTGCCTTCCCCTCTGTCTGGGTGCCAAACCTGGCATGGGCAGGGAGGGTGAGGATCTGAATGCCCTGGGACTGCTGGGCTGGAGCAGCCCCACCTGAGCCAGGGGTTTCCTTCCCTGAGGGAATAAGGCAGCCCTGACAGGTCAGAAATAATTAATAACAAAATCATCAAATGGTTTGGGTTGGAAGGGATCTTAAATCTCATTTTGTTCCACTCCCTTGCCACATGCAGGGACACCTTCCACTACCCCTGGCTGCTGCAGCCTGGGTTTGGACACTTCCAGCCACATTTTCTCTGGGAAACCTATTCCAGTGCCTCAGCATCCTCACCCTGCACCAAATTCTCTGCTGTCTGATCCCTGCTGTTTGTTGAGCTGTGGAGGAGGTGCACAACCACAACAGCTCAAAGCCTGCCACCACATTTAGCATCATCTCTTGGTCCCTGTGCACCAGTAGCAGAGATCAGGGAGTAGCAGGACATGGATTCTTCCAGGAATAAATGAGTTTTTCTCTGCCATGTAAGTACACCCACATTTTATTTTTAAAACAACCAGCCCTCTAAGCACTTCTGAGCTGTGATTTCCTCTAAGTCCCTGTGTTGGGAAGATTTAGGAGGAGGAGAGGCTTCTTCGTGTGTGTCCATCAATGCCCTGCACATCCACCTTCCCCAGGTGTTTGGGGTTGGTTTTTTTTCCCCTAAAAGCTTCCCTGGCTTCATCCTCTCTGCTGCCTTTGTCCAGCAGAGCTTTGCTGCTGCCCTGGACCCGCCCTCCTACCTGGCTGCCAGGTGAGGCAGCCTCTGGGAGTTGATCTGCTGTTTCTCTGCAGGGAAAGGGGAGGAAAAGCTGCGTTTTGCAAGCTTCAAAAGCACACCAGAAAGGCTTTGGAGATGGTTTGGTTCTCCCCAGGGAGGGAAAAGGAAGAGCAGCAGCTGATGTGCCATGGCACGCCAGCTCCAGGAGCAGCTGGGGCACAGCCCCACATGTGGCTCCCTTCTGCTCCCGAGTGCAGGAAACCTCAAAAAGCCCCTTTTTGGGGACTGCTGTTGTCCTTGTCAAGGTGCTCCTCGAGGAGCACAGGACAAATCCTGCTCCTGCTGTGGGAATTTGGGGAAACTGAGGCCGGAGGGTGAGAAGTGCCAGTGTCACCTGGACCAGCTGCCCCCACGGGGCTGTGAAAGGTCTCCAAAATCCCTCTGGGATGGGCAGGGTGCTGCCAGCTCCCTGCTGCTGTTCCACCAGGATCTCCCAGCTGGAGATGGATTTTCCTGGTTCCTTCCACGCCAGAGCCGAACAGTCCTGCACAGTCCAGGGGATAAATCCTGGAAATATGGGATGAGGGCTTTGAGGAAAGGCTGTTTGATCTTGCTGCTGCTGGGGCTGTCACTCAGGGCCAGCCTGTCACCTGCAAAGCTGCAGGGACCTCTTGTTGGCTTTAAAAAGAAAATACCAACCCCACGTCCTAAATCTCTGCTGGAGCACCAGCAGACCAGCAAGGGAAGGTGCTAAATGTGAATATCGGGGTTTTTGGGCAAAATTCAGGTGTGAGCCCAGGGCAGCACCCTGTGAGGGGTGCCAGCAGGGCTTGCTCAGCCCTCAGCGAGTGGCGTGGTGTCAACAACGCCGCCGTTATCAGCAGAAAGGGAGGGCCCTGGAACCAAACCTGTGCTGGGTTCCACCTCTGCTGCCCTGCAAACACTGCAGCAGCTTCTGCTCAGGGCTGTGTGCCCGGGCTGGGCTGCAGGGAGCACCTGCCAGGGACGAGGTGAGTCCTGGCTCCCTGAGCCTCCCACATCTCCCTTTTCCAGCCCCTGTCCCCGCAAATCAGCAGTTCAGGTGATTTTCCTGCTCAGCACTGGCGTGTCTTTTCCCTGTCTCTGTTCTGTGGAAAAAATTAAAAGAGTAATTAATGGGTATTGGGATGAAGTTCAGCTCAAACGGGAAAGTTCATCATCTGCTGCAATTTTAACTACAGCTTTATTTATATGAGGCTTCTCATCTCTGGCCATTCATGATTATTGCCTCAGGGATTTATTTTCTCCTTGGAGCCCTCGGAGGGTGTGGAGGGGCAGGAGAGGTCTGTTCCTACCTGCAGATAAGGTAGGAACCTGTCCCAGCTCTGCCTCCAAACTGGAATTCTCAGGCAGATGGACAGACCCCTGCTGCCTCCCCAGTGCTCCGTCACAGCAGTAAAAGGGAAGGAAACAACTTTTCATCTCTGTGAGGCATCTTTTACTTGATGTTTGCCGTTTCTTTTGGGCTGACTCCCCCTCTCTGAGTTCTCCAGACCCCGGACTACAGCAGACAGTGGCCATTACATCCCCCTTAGATCTCCCTCTGAGCGCTGGTGGCTGGGTTAATGAAATCTGGCACCGGGTTTGTGCTGCTGGAGCTGCAGTTCCCCATCCCAGGGCTGGGATCCAGCGGGGCACCCTCCGAAGGGAGCCGGGCTGGCACATGCTGGGTGTGAGGCACAGCTGAGCAGGGTGGGCGCTGCCCCCTCGCACTGAAGGGATGCTCAGCCCGGCTGGGGCCGCCGAGGCTTCCTTTGAAGCCGCCTCTGGTGATTAAAGCAAAACCGTTCTGCCTCTGTTTGCTGTTCGGCCTTGGGCGAGGCGTTTAAAAGCCGGCGGCTGTCGAAAGGAGGGACCTTCTGTGAGAGCTGAGGGCGGGTGAAGGGTCCCGAAAGGGGAATAATCGGTGCTTACTGAGCGGCACCGGCAGCTCCTGAGCTCAGGAGTGGCACTCCTCCGCAGCAGCAAGAGGCAGGGAGTGATGGCTGAGCCTCATCCCCACCCTGCCAGCCTCCCCCAGCCACCCCCTCGTGGGTTATCAGCTGATGGCGACACGGGGAGAGAGAGAAAAGTGACAAAACTGCCCCGTCTGTACCTGCCTGCGCACACCTGTGCAGTGGTGGAGGGCAGGGAGTGCTCGGGGAGCAATGATTGCACCAGGCCACCTCCCCGAGGTGTCTCTAGCAGATTTGGCTGGGGACCTTGGAGGGTTTCTGTCACTTGGAACTGAGAGGCATCTGCTCCCCCTGCCCTGGCTGCTCCTTTTCCCGTGGCCTCTCCCCTCCCCTCCGGAGAAGCTGGAGAGAAGGGAGCAGTTACAGGGCAAATAAATGACTCAGTCTAATGAGTAAGGTAATTGCCATTCGCTGTTAGATGAGGCTAAAGTGGGTCAGGTTTGTTTGTGAAACTCCACGGAGGCACCATCTGTTCTCTGCGCCCCATCCCGGGGGCTGGAGATGGGATTTGGGTGAAATTGCTTCCCCTGGAGCCTGAGGAGCAGCCCGGGGGTGTCCTGGTCACCAGGCAGGGGCGTGGTGGGCTCTGGAGATGACCCCGTGTGGCTGCAGGCCTGGTCCTTGGAGGGGATTTCCCTGTGGGAGGAGACCCCAAATCCTTGGTCTCTCTGCCATCTGGAAGAGGTGGCTGGACAGGACGGAGAGGTCGCCAATCCTCGAGATTGGGTTTTCCCAGACCCTGTCTCACCTGTCACAAACCCTTGGGGACACGCCTGGCACCGCTGGAGCTTTCATCCTTTAACCTGCCCCGCCCCAGAGCCTCCCCAGCCCGCTGGGATGGGGACTGTCCCTTTCAGCAGCGACACATCCGTGTGCTGCCTGGTTTTCCCCCGTTCCCTGCTGTGTTTAACGCTCTCTCCCCACAGACCACGGCCTGTGAGCAGCAGGGGAAGCCTGCAGTGGGATCCCTGCCTGGACTCCCCACATCTCGCAAGAAGAGGAAGAGGAAAGGACAGTTCCTGCACCGTTGATAAAATGGGAAGCAGCATCTCGCCAGCAGCCCGGGACGGGAAGCTCCAATCCTTGCCTGGGGGCCATCCCTGGGAGCTCTGCAGCTGGCAGGACACAGCCCTGTGCCACTGAGGGGTCGGGGCGGCGTGGCTGGGGGCGCTGGGGACAGCATGTCCTTCCAGAGCCGCCGGAGCCAGCTGCTGCTGGTCAACTCGCTGACCTTCGGCCTGGAGGTGTGCCTGGCCGCCGGCATCACCTGCGTGCCACCGCTGCTGCTGGAGGTGGGCGTGGAGGAGAAGTTCATGACCATGGTTTTGGGTAGGCAGCTTTTTGTCGCCTCTTTGAGGTGTTTTTTTTTTATTTTTAACCCTTGCAGTCTGGAGGGTGGGGGTGAGTACGGGCAGGGAGAGTTATCCCTGCAGGGGCTGTGACCCACTGAAACCTCCCAAATTCACGGAACATCCCTTTTCAGAGTGCACACGGACCAGCTGTGTCCCTGAAACGCCCCCCTGTCTCTTTCCCAGGGATAGGCCCTGTCCTCGGGCTGGTTTTCGTGCCGCTCATCGGCTCGGCCAGCGACCACTGGCACAGCAGCTACGGCCGGAGGAGACCTTTCATCTGGGTGCTGTGCCTGGGGGTGCTGCTCAGCCTTTTTGTCATCCCCCACGCCGGCAGCCTGGCCAGCCTGTGTGCCCTCAACGCCCGGCCTCTGGAGATCGCCTTCCTCATCGTGGGCATCGGGCTGCTGGATTTCTGCGGCCAGGTGTGCTTCACCCCGCTGGAGGCCCTGCTCTCCGACCTCTTCCAGGAGCCGGACAACTGCCGCCAGGCCTTCTCCATGTACGCCTTCATGATCAGCCTGGGGGGCTGCATCGGCTACCTGCTGCCAGCCATCGACTGGGCCTTCCTGGCGCCCTACCTGGGCGGGCAGGAGAGCTGCCTCTTCAGCCTGCTGGCCCTCATCTTCCTCGGCTGTGTGCTGGCCACGCTGTTCGTGACAGAGGAGGCCGCCCAGGGGGATGTCCTGGATGGGCCAGCGCTCAAGGACGCGTCCCCAAAGGCGCCGCTGCGCTGCTGCTGCCGGCTGGCGCGGGGCCCCTGCGTGCTGCAGGGCGGGCAGGCGCTGCGGGCGGCGAGGGACGCGTGCGCGCTGCTGCCGCGGCTGCACGGCCTCTACTGCCGCATCCCCAGGGTCATCCGGCGCCTGTTCGTGGCCGAGCTCTGCAGCTGGATGGCTCTCATGACCTTCATGCTGTTCTACACGGACTTTGTCGGGGAAGGGCTGTACCACGGCGTGCCCAGGGCCCAGCCGGGCACGGAGGCCAGGCGCCGCTACGACGAAGGTGAGAAGCGAGCCGGGTGCCCCCCGGGATAGAAGCGTTTAGTGGCAGCTCGGGGTGGGCTCAGCTCTGTTGGTAGTGCTAAAAAACCCTACAGCAAACGTGGCTTTCTGGATAGGTCAGCAAAGAACATTTTGCCGTGGCACAGGGGACCGGGTTGGGAAACAGCTCCTGGTTCTTCCCAGCACAGACCTGGCAGGGCAGCCCTGGGCTGGGGCTGGGTTGATGAGTGGCACAACGCTCTGGCAGGGTGCACAGGGAGCAGGATGGAGCTGGCTCTGGCTGCAGGCTCTGCTGCCAGCTCCCAGCTCTGCTCTCCCCTCCTTTTCCAGCAAGGGGTGAGGGTGCTCCCCATCCTTGGAGAGCAGGGTGTCGTGCTCCGCAGCAGTGAGGTGGGATTTGCTGCTGCTTCCCTCCCTGCTGCTGGGAGGTTCCCAGCTCCCAGCTGGTTCTGGGAGTCTTCCAGCAGCTTTCCCAGCTCTCAGCCCCCTCTCCAGTGCTTCAGTGCTGCTCACAACCCTGTAGCTGCCACATCCCCACTCCGGGACACTGCTCCAGCTGCCTTTCACCTGCTCACAGGTGTTACCTGCTGTCCCATTTTGGCCAGAGCCTTGACTCCTTGCCTAACCGCTCTTTTCCTCTCCCTAATCCAAATCTTTTATTCTGGAGGCACCTTCCTGGCCCTCCTCCTGCAGTTTTCCACTCGGAGGGCCCTGCAGCACACTGCCCCTTTGTGCTGGGTGTCTGTTTAACTTAGAGGCAGCTTAATTATTATTTAACACTTGCACTGTTTAGCTCCCAGCAGGTCAGCCCTCCATTGTGCTGGCTGTCATAGAAACATGTGTTGAGTAATGATCCCTGCTCCAAAGAGTTAATGGTTTTAATTCCCTGAAATCTGAGAGATCTTTGTGAAAGGCTAAGGTCCGGCTTGCTACCGGATACTGCAGTTTAGAGCATGTTCTGTACTTTACCTTGGCTCAAGCACAATTCCTCCTTGCCTTTGTTCTGCTGCTGCCTTTGGCATCAGATAACAACGGATCCTGGTTCAGCAGCAGGTGACAGGACCTGGGGCAAGAGCAGGAGGAAGGGGCAAACAGTGACTTCCGAAGACAGGGATGGCATTTGGGTTCCCCAGGGATGGCGTTTGAGTTCCCTGGGGAGGGAATTTGAGTTCCCTGGGGAGGGAATTCAGGTACCCCAGGGAGGGCATTTGGGTTCCCATCTCCCGTGGCCCCTTGGACCGGGGTGCCCACGGTGGAGGGAGGGAGCTGGGGGTGGCTGCTGCAGTCCTGGCCTTTGTTGGGTGATGCTGCTCTGCCTCCTGAGCCAGCCCAGGCTGGCAGGGCTGTCTGTGCCTCGCTCTCTCTTTGGGAGCTTGGGACTGAAGCAGAGGGAAGGACGTTTTGGAGTTCGGGACTGGTGAGGAAGGATATTTTTTGAGTTCTGGACTGACAGAAAGGGAGGGATGTTTTTGGGGTTAGGGACTGAAGGGGAGGGAAGGATATTTTTGGAGTTTGGGACTGATGGAGAGGAAAGGATGTTTGTGGGGTTAAGGACTGAGGGAGAGGGAAGGATGTTTTGGGATTTGGGACCAAGAGAAGGATGTTTTTGGGGTTAAGGACTGAGGGAGAGGGAAGGATGTTTTGGGACCAAGAGAAGGATGTTTTTGGGGTTAAGGACTGAAGGAGAGGGAAGGATGTTTTGGGATTTGGGACCAAGAGAAGGATGTTTTTGGGGTTTGGCACCGAGGGAAGGATGTTTGGCTGCGTGAATCCGGGGGCAGGCAGGGCAGTGTCCATCACCCCTCTCCACCCCAGGTGTCCGGATGGGCAGCTTGGGCCTATTCCTGCAGTGCATCACCTCCATCTTCTTCTCGACAATCATGGACCGGCTGGTGAAGCACTTTGGGACACGGGCAGTGTACCTGGCCAGCGTGGTGCTCTTCCCCGGGGCAGCCTTTGTCATGTGCCTGTCCCACAGCGTCACCGTGGTCACCATCTCCGCTGCCCTGACGGGATTCACCTTCTCCGCCCTCCAGATCCTGCCCTACACGCTGGCATCCCTCTACCACCACGACAAACAGGTGGGCATCTGCTCCAGGGCAGCCTGGCCCTGCAGATTTTTCTGGTTTGCCCATATTTTAGGGAAACTGGTCTGGTTTAGTTATCCCCGTGTGAATTCTGCAGCTCTGCCAGCCTGAGGTGCTACAAAACTCAAGGATTTTGAGCCCTCACAGGTCCTGCTTTCCAATTTTTTTCCACAGCACCACGATCAGTAAAATGAAAGCCAAAGCTCTTCCTATTCCCTCAGCTCCAAGAAAAAGAAACCTCGTGAAGCTTGTGACACCAGCACAAGAGCTCCTAACCCTGTCCCACAGATGTTATCCTTGTGGAGGAGTCCTAGGAGGTTCCTGAGTTGCACACTGGATTAATGGGAGCCTCTCTTGTGCTGCAAATGCAGAATTAATTTGTGGTTTGAGAGCAGCTCTTTCATCCCAGGGGCAGCGGCTGGCTGTGCCGTGGAATAAGTCGGAGTTGTTACCACAGGCACCCAGATGTTCCCATTGAACAAACCCTCTGGAACGACCCACCCCAAGTGGCACCAGCAATCCTGCCAGGACAGGAGGGAACGTTCAGCTGGGCCAGAGCCAGGGCTTGGCTGGGATCCCCTGCGGGTGTTTTATCAATGGAACGAAACCCAAAGCCCGCGGGCTGGGAAGGGGAAGGCCACATTCCCAGGGCTTTGCCAAAGGCTGGGAGTGCCCCGAGGGAGGGCACGGCTGGCTTTGCTCTCTCCTGCCCGTGGTCTGCTGGTGTTCACAAATGCTCTGTGGGAGCACTCCGGAGACCTCACAGAAGAGTGAGGAGGAAAGGATTTTGGTTCCCTCTGTCCCCTTTTCCTGGCTGGAGTGAGGGGGATCTGGGCAGGCAGATGGAGCAGCTTGGCTGAGGTTTGGTGCTGAGCTGAGAAAAGAGCCCTGCCCTGAGTTCCCAGGACTGTTGTGTCCCAGCTGGTGACACTTTTAAGCATTCCAGATGAGAGGTGGCTGCTCGTGCTGGGCTCTGGGTTTGGGTTCCCAGTCACCCACCCCACAAACCCCAAACATTGCTGTTGGCACCGCCCTGGGTGTCTGATAGCCCACAGCAGGCCCTGGCTCTTCACTCCTGCCCTGCCTCAGGTGATTCCGGGATGGGCTGGTTCCTTTGGCACCCGCTGAGGAGGTGACAAAAGCACGAAATGTCCTCGGGCTGGCTTTGGGCTGCTGAGCCCCAGGGCCTGAGCACAGCCCAGGCCCCGCTTGGCTGGGTTCCCTCGTGAGTCAGGGCTGCTTTGGATCCCGTGCAGGTCGGGAAGAGCCAGCCTGGCTCCCCATCTCACGCGGGCCAGGCTCAGGCTGGCGCTCCCCTGAACACACACAAAGCTCTGGTTCTGCTCCCCTGCCCAACAGCGAGGCCCCCTCAGAGTCCCAACTCCTTCCTCACTCACCTCCCTCCTTCCCGCAGGTATTTCTGCATAAATACAAGAGGAAAGAGGAGGAAGAGGCCGCTCTGCTGGACAAGAAATCAACCTTCTCCAAGGGGCTGCTCTCCAGCCAGAAGCTGTCTTACCAGAATGGCCACGCGGGGAGCCTCTTCTCTTCCTCCTCCTCCTCCTCCCCGTCCTCCCCTCCGGCCGTGTCCAGCTCCGCTCTGTGCGTCAGCTCCTCCTGCGACGTCTCCCTCCGGATCGTGGTGGGAGAGCCGGAGCCGGGGGCTCCTGGCCGGGGCATCTGCCTGGACCTGGCCATCCTGGACAGCGCCTTCCTCCTCTCTCAGGTCGTGCCCTCGCTCTTCATGGGCTCCATCGTGCAGCTCACCCAGTCCGTCACTGCCTACATGGTGTCAGCTGCTGGATTCGGACTGGTCGCCATCTACTTTGCAACCAAAGTTGTCTTTGACAAGGGTGACATGGCCAAGTACTCCGTGTGACACCAGGGCAGCCACGTAGGTGGCAGCAGGTGGCAGAACCAGCTGTGTGTGTGCCCACAGGGCCACTTGTGGGGCGCCTGGCGTGGCGCCGGCCGTCCCCGGGCTGGTGCTGTGGCCCCGGGGGTGGCTCTGGGGCTGGGGGCAGCACGGGGTTAATCTCAGGTGTAAATAAGAGCCTTCGGGCTGTCCTCAGGGCCTGGAGCGCTTTCCAAAGGTGCCTTCAGCAGAGGGAAGCAGGGCACAGCAGCACCAAAGGGGTTCTACGGGGGGGAGAAGGGAACTGGAGCTTCCCTCTGATAACGGGTCGTGTTCCTGAGCAGGAGCAGCACGGGGGGATCAGTCACTGGCTCTCCTCTCCTCCACCTCCAGCCGTGCCCTCTCCCCCTGCTTGTTGTAGCTTTACCCAACTTCTTGAGCAATACTTCAGCAAGTGGGACGCTGGGAGGAGATTTCCTGGGGACAAAAAGCAGCTGGGGCGGCCGGGGTTTGGCTGTGGGGCCGAGGGGGCGCCCAGGTGTGCACCCACATCTCTGCCCTCCCCACCTCGATCCAAAACCACCCAGGAGAAAAGGTACTGTGCCTTGTTTTTTGGGAAAAACAAGGAACATCCCATTAGGACCTGTTCCAAAAGGTGACTTAACCTTTATCTATGTGCTGGCTTGCATCAGATAGAGAGAACTTCGGAGCTTTTATGGGGTTTTTTTTAATGATTGCTTTTACCTTTCTTCACACAGTTCTCAGTCACTCTGACCTCTCACTGCTCACCTCGGTGCCTGGGCCTGCAGTTGCTCTCTCCCCTCGTGGGTCCAGACTGTTGGGCCTGTTCCACACACGGCCCCTGATAGGGAAATCAGTTCCCAGAGGGGTTTTCAGTCCTGTGGCAGTGCACTAGAGCAGGGAGAGCTCTCCTGGGAGGCCTGGGGGAGTTACTGAGGAGTTAACTCAGACCTGCAGCTGGTCACTGCCTGTGGGGCTTTCTTAAAATGTATTTTATTCCCAGTCAGGAGTTCATATTCTCCCTGTCACAGGGAGGCTCAGCCCCTCCCGCTGCCCTGACCCGGCGCCCAAACCCTCCAGGCATATCCAGGCTCCTTTGGCTCCCCTGGGCGCCCCTGGCCGGTGCCATTCCCTGTCCCCAGTGACCCAGCTGGGACAAATCTGCTGCTGGCACTTTCCTGCCCCTGCAAGAGCTCCGCACACCCCGAGCAGGAGCTGAGGTCTGGCCCAGGTCAGGAAGGATCCGAAGCGCGTGGAGGAGAGGCTGCCCTGGTGCTGAGAGCACACAGACTCCAGCAGGGCTCCACTCCTCCTGCTCTAAACCAGCTGCTTGTGACTCTTTTTTTGTTTTCTGTGGAGGTGTGTGGGCAGCCAGAGGCACTTGTGAGGTTGGGCTGGAGGGCGAAATGTTGCTATTTTGGCAGAGTTTTGTCAGCCTGTTCCTCGGCAGGGAGGCCGGGTGACTCCCCTGCTGTCTGAGCCGGGACCTCAAAGGTTTGGAATCGTCCCTTTCCCGTCAGGGGTCACTGGTTTTGTTTTAGTTCTTCTCAGATTATAGGCCTGCCAGCCTCCCTTTCCCACTGACTCGCAGCTGTTTTGGGGACGGATTTGGCAGTGCCTTAACCACTTCCAGAAACAGTTTTGGGATCTGGACTCCCTACCCCGGGCTCTGCCCGCTGCAGGCTGCAGCAGGAAGGATTTCAGACAAAATCCTATTGCCAGAGCTGGGGTGTCCTGGAAAATTCTCCCCTGACCCAAGACTGGAAACCCCTTTATTTTTAGTATTTTTTATGTAAATGTGAGGAACTTGCCCTGCACAGAGGCTGCTCTGGTGCTCAAATGCTTTTGATAATTTAAGTGCCTAAAGTGCTTCCACACTGAGCTTCAGGTGAAGGGGTTTGGTGGGAAAGGCCTTAAATTCTTCATTTCAAACCCCCAGGTGATAAAGCAGAGAGTCAGAGCTGGGGCTTATAACGGGAGATCAGGGCGAGGGAGCAGGAGGACGAGGAAATCTTTACAAAATTGGCTTTTTTGGCTTCTTCTAAGAAAATTTCTCTGTCAGGATCCCACGTAAGACCAGCAATGGATGTTCTAGTCCGGGTAAGAGCATCCCTCACCTGCTGTCACTGATATTCCCTGTGTGACCACAGAATTTCTCTAGGATTTGGTCCTGTCTGGCCACAGGGTTGGGTGCGAGCTCCTCAGAGCTGGTGAGCAGGAGCTTTTCCCTTCCTCACAGGTGAATCCTGCCTCACCTTTCCTTTGTCGAGTTTGGAGTGTGGAGGAGGGAGAGCTATTGTGTAAATTCACTGTTGTGAATCCCTAGGGTGGGGAAGGACTGGGGGGATGGATGGATGGATGGATGGATGGATGGATGGATGGATGGATGCTGGTTTTCCTTTTTGAGGTCACATCCTGCCCGCGAGACGTTCGTGGTTTATTTATTCGGTAGAGTGAATATTTTGTATATGGCGCGAGAGGAAGGCTTTTATTATAAATTTTTATGGGAAAAAAAGAGGGGAGGGGGGAAATAAAAGATGTGGAAAAAGGGAAAAAACGCCTGAGCTGGCCGCGGGGGGGCGCCACCACCGCGCGGGGCGTGGCCAAAGAATGACTGACGTAATGGGGGCGTGGTCAATGAATGAGGGGTGGGGTTGAGAGCCTGGCCGAGGGGCGTGGCCTGGATGTCACTTTTGGGATGGGGACAGGCGGGAGCACGGTTAGAGGGCGGGGCCAATTACTGGG
>VZSE01014394.1:0-11267 GCA_013398275.1 Promerops cafer | reverse complement strand
AACCCCCCCCCCCCCCTGCCCCCCCCGGGATCCCGGCGCCCCCCGCCGCTGCCGCGACCTGCCGGGGCTCGCCTCCTTTTCCGGACACGCCGGGGAGCCCTGGAGCGCTTCCAGAGCAAGCGAGCAGCGGGAGGAATCAGCGGCGGGGTGGCGGGACCCCGCCGGGCCCGAGCCGGGCCCNCGCGGGGTCCCGCCGGCAGCGCTCCCCGGGGCGCAGGGGCGAGGGGGGTCGCGACCGGCAGCACCGGGCTCGGTGTCCCCGGCCCGCCCTGGCTCCGAGCCCCGCGGGGGCTTGGGGGTTGCGGTGGAGCCGGAGCCTCGCTTGTCCTTGGGCATCGCTTTGCGCCGAGGGATCGGCCCCGCGTGGCACTGCTGGGACCGTCTGATTTGTCCCCAGAGGCTCGGCGAGCCCCGGCTGTGCGCGGCCCCCGTGTGCTCCCCGGCCCCGCGGAGGTTACAGGTGTTTGTTCGCGCTGCTCGGTCACGGGAGGGGAGCCGTGACCCTCGGCTGCGTTCCCAGCTCCCGCTGCTTGTTGGCTGACCTTGGGCGAGTCTCGCTCTCCATGTGCTCGGGCTGCACATGTGCTGCTCTCCCGCAGCAGCTCTCGGGGCTTGGGGAAACCGGAGGAACACAAAGGCAAAGTGAGGCTCGGGAACGACGCGGTCCTGGCAGCGAGGGACAGAGCCAGGGCTCCGTTCCCTTGCAGTGGCTTTGGGGTGACAGCACTGGTGGCATTTTGCAGAAATGCCTTGGATTGGCAGGGCAGTGACACCTGCGACAGGTGCCTGCTGAGTGTGTTGGCACGGAACGTGCCACCAGGGAGCACCTTGCCCCTCAGCACTGCTCTGCCAGCTGGGGCACCACCACTGCCCCAAATGAGACGGGAAACCGAGGAGCAGAGCAGCCCAAAACTCCCCCGAGGCTGCCCTGCTCAGGTCTCCTCAGTCCTGAGCCAGCAGCTCAACCTCTGCACCTTCCTGCCCTCTGGTCGTGATTTTATTCCTGCTGTCAGCTCAGCGGGAGGGTTGTGCTCCGTGAGGAGTTCAGAGTTTAATTCGGCTGTCCTGGGGACGTGCTGAAGGGATGGAGATCCCCGAGCTGCTCTGCAGGAGCTGGTTGGAAAATCAGGATTTAGGACACTCTGGGAGAGGTAAACAGGAGCCTTTGGTAGCCAGAGGGGGGAGGCTTTCCCTGCAGAAAGAGAAGATGGAGAAGAAAAGACAAAAGATCCTAAAACTGGACTGGAGGAGGGAGTGGAACTGCCTGGAAGAGGTTGTTCAGAGCACAGATTTGGCCTGTGGTGCAAATTTGAAGCCTGGAGGCTGAGATTGGCCTGAATGGCTCCTTCCCTCTGGTGTGAGCAGGGACAGGGACAGTCCCTGCTCACTGTGACTCGTTGGTGCAGAGCTGTGCTGGACACGCTGGCCAGCACTGGGAGTGCCCCTGCATCCTGTTCCTGGCAGGTTTGGAACGGCGTGGGGGTTATTTCCTAAGGAGAAGAGCATTTATGTGGCATCCAGGCGGCTCAAAAATTCCCCCTCGCAGCTCTCAGGACCCTGAGGAGCGCTGATAACAAGGACTGGCCGGACTGGTTTGCAGCTCCACAGAAACCTCATGGGAAAAAGTTCTTCAGGGACTTGCACAAAGGTTTTCTTTCCCCTGGAAACTCAATTTCTGCCTTAAATACGAGCAGATCCCTGCGCCCTGGGCGGTTTGGTGCTCCAGATGGGGACAGGGACAGCGTGTGGCTGCTCTGGGGGTCCTCCCTCCCACCCCCTGAGTCCTGCGGGGTCTGTGACAGTGACCGGTGACCCCGTGAGCACACGCAGCTCCCACCCGGACG
Organism: Promerops cafer; assembly: GCA_013398275.1. Classification (NCBI taxonomy): domain Eukaryota; kingdom Metazoa; phylum Chordata; class Aves; order Passeriformes; family Nectariniidae; genus Promerops; species Promerops cafer. The sequence goes on along the minus strand of VZSE01014394.1, from coordinate 9,423 downwards.
CAGCGTTTGTGTCCTCGGGGGCCCCGGGGCTGACTCCAGCCCGGCTGAGCCGCTCTGTGAGCTGTGCCCGAGGCTGGGCAGACCTGCCCGGACAGGGCTGCGGCGTGTGCGGGCACCGCCGTGCCCCCGGCACCGCCTGAACACCCGCGGCGGGCTGGCAGCGGCACCTCGGAGCTTCTGGCTGTGACCTGCGCAGGTCGGGAGCTCTAACCCAGCCCGTGGCTGCGGCAGGGCGCGGTCCTGCCCACATCTGCAGCGCCGAGAAGCCACAGCAGCCTCTCCTGGATGGCAATTAACGCCTGGCTAATCAGGAGTCATCCCGTGCGCCATGCAGCAGCGCAGAGCTGCCCTCCGGCGTGGGTGGCACAGGGAGGGATGAAGGGTTTCTTTGTGTGTTTTTACCTCCATAAACTCCCCAGAGGAGTTTGCTTCTGGGGGGAATCTGCCTCTCTGCTGGCAGCCAGCGGGGGGAAACGGTCAGCCCGTGGTTTTTCAGCAGCAGACTCTTTAAAAACAAAGGCCGCTGCCAGGTTCTGCTGTTTTCTTTTCAGTGCACGGCCCGGTTTTGTTAAAAGGTTGAGGTTTGCGTGTTTGTTTTCTCATTTGGAAATAACCTTGGTGCCGTTCCCTTGCAGATGAACGAAGACTTCCCCAGCTGAGCTCTCCCCGCGGCTCCCGAGCCAAGCGCCGCGTGTGGGGAGGCACCAAATGGTCTCTGTGAGCTGCCAGGACCTGCTGCCCTCCCTGCCCAGCCCTTCCCTGCTCGAGAGCTTGGCCGGTGCCCTGCAGTGCAGGATGCCACCGTCCCTTCTGCCGGCACACGGCGGTGACAGGACGTGCGGCCACCCAGGGGGCTCTGGGCACGTCCTGGTGGGCAGCACCGGCCACGCCGAGGGCGTCCCGCTGCCCAGCGCCAAGGGGGAGCCCCCCAAAGCCCAGCTCAGCGAGGCTCAGCTCAGGCTGCCTGACTTCTGCCTCTCCCAGGACTTCATCCCCACGCTGGAGGAGATCGAGGAGTTCCTCAGGGAGAAGGCAGAGCTGCCCAGGGATGAAGCAGGAGATCCTCACGCCGCGGGGTGGAAGGAGGAGAGCAAAGCCGAGCTGGGCTCTGGGGCACAGCTCACCCCGAGAGAGCACGGAGGAGGAGGAGGACACGTCCCAAACGCTGCAGGGACGGCTGCTGGCGACCAGGCAGCGGCTGCTGGCGACCAGGCAGCGGCTGCTGGCAGCATTCCCGTTGTCCTGCAGCTCCAGCCTCTCCCGACGGACAGCGTCACCGCCCCGGCACACGCCGGGGCTGGCAGGGTGGCCCAGCTGCTGATCAGCCTGCAGGGCCCAAACCTGCCCCTCCTCCCTCAGCTCCAGCCCCCCGGCACCATCCTGGACCAAAAATACGTCAGAATTGCCCCGCTGCCAGTGGCCGCGGGGCCGGGGGACGAGCGGGAGGCAGAGGCAGCCCCCAGGTGCCAGCAGGGCCCCCCGTCCCTGCTCCGCGCCCACCGCTGCTCCCACCCGGGCTGCGGGAAGGTTTATTCCAAGAGCTCCCACCTGAAGGCTCATTTCCGCCGGCACACGGGCGAGAAGCCCTACACCTGCGCCTGGCCCGACTGCGGCTGGAGGTGGGCGCGGCTCCCCGGGGGTGGGGGGCTCACGATTTGCGGGGACAATCCACAGCCCCAGGGAGAACAAACCTTCCCTCCCCGGCGGCGCTGCTCCGGGCTGGACGTGGAGTTCCTGGAGAGCATTCCCACCCTGTGGCCACTGCAGCTCTTTTCCCGAAAATCCGATTTTTTTCTCAGCGTCTGGGCCTCTCCGCTGCCGGAAGGCTCCAGCGAGGGAAAACAAATGGAGGAAGTAGGTGGACAGCGTCCTTTGAGAGCAAGGGAAAGAAATTCAGATCTCAGCGGGTGAACTCTTTTCCATTTCCAGACCCTTGGAGGGGTTGATCTCGGGAGCCGGGGGTGCCTCTGCCCGCTCTGGAGGGCGCGGGGTGAGCCGGGGGGTGGCAGGGTCACTGTCCCAGGGGCTGGGTCCAGCGTTCCTCCTCTCCCTGCAGGTTCTCCCGCTCGGATGAGCTCTCCCGCCACAAGCGCTCCCACTCCGGGGTCAAGCCCTACCAGTGCACAGCCTGCGAGAAGAAGTTTGCCCGCAGTGACCACTTGGCCAAGCACCTGAAGATCCACCGGGGCCAGCCCGGCAGCCCACGGACGCTTCCAGGGGGGAGCAGGGGTTAATTCCTGCTGCTCATCCCCACCCGAGCCGGGGACACAGTGCAGACAGCACTGCAGAGGAGGGGGAACACACCTGAACACACCACAGGAGACTTTGTTCTCCCTCTTTCCAAGGGTGATGATAGTCCCAGGCTGTTTCTGGCCCTCTTTGAAATACACCTGGTGGAAATCAGCGTGGATTCGGGGTGTGTGTAGGAAAGTTGGGGTCACGCTGTAAAACAGGAATCAGGCATTTTGGAATCCCAGAATCCCGGAATGGTTTGGGTTGGGAGGGACCTGGGACACCTCCCACTATCCCAGGCTGCTCCAGCCTGGCCTTGGACACTTCCAGGGATCCAGGGGCAGCCACGGATTCTCTGGGAATTCCATCCCAGCCCATCGTCCCCCTCACAGCCAGGAATTCCTTCCCCAAATCCCGTCCATCCCTGCCCTCGGGCAGTGGGACGCCACTCCGTGTCCTGTCCCTCCATCCCTGATGCAATGGGGATGGATGGGGGTCTGTGCTGTGCAGCACCTGTGGGTGCTGAAGCAGATATCAGCACTTTCCAGTGTGGTTGATGTGGTTGTTTTGTCCCTAAATCTGCTTTTTTCGTCGTGCTGGTGGTTGCCCACCTGGCTGGCCCTGGCCACCGTGGTGCCCTCTGGGTGCTTGACAACACGAGAGGGACAGGAGCTGGATTTTGTGGACCAGGAGAACAGAAAGCAGCACCAGCAAAGCCCTTCCCACCACAGGAGGACACTTCCAAGGAGAGCCACGGCCGCGTGAGGAGCCTGCAGGAGCCGAGAGCTCCTGCCAGGGCAGCAGAGCAGCTCCCAGGCTGCTGACGTCCCGCTCGTATTTGCCTTTTGCTTAATTAAAGGCCAACTCCCCGAGCTTCTGCAAACACCTGGGAGGGAACCAGGTGCTTGCACAAACACGGGATCAGCGTCAGGAGCTGCAGCAGGGCCGGGTGCCCTTCGCACGTGGCGGTGCCAGCCTGTCTCGGGCTGGTTTTTGGTGCCTGCAGGCTCTGAGCTGGGCTGTGCCCGTGCCCTCGCAGGGCACGGCTCCGAGTGCTGCCCCTGAGCTGCGGTGGTCGGGGGGGGTCGAGTTGTACCCAAAACACGTCGGGAGATCAGCTCAGCTCTCCTGGCTGCCCTGGGAAGGCAGGTTTGGGCAGCAGAGGTTGTTCCCTGCTCCCTGCAGCCCCGGCTGAGGAGGGAACAGGCAGGGGAGGTGACACTGGAGGCGGTGTCCTGCTCCGAGGGTTGAGAGAAGCAGCTCTGGGTGAGACACCAAACTTCTGGGTGAGGAACACGAGGCTGGGAAGGGATCCACGACAGTGTCAAGGGGCTGGAGGGGTTGGTGTTGGTGGCTGCAGGGTCCCAGCAGCGTGGCTGCGGGGAAAGAGGAGCAAGGCAGCATGAAATGAAAATCCTTCATTTGTTTTTATTCTGAAATATTTGGGGATGCTCACGCTGCCCCTGAAGGAGCTGGGGATGGACAGGGCAGGGCCCTTCCCACCTCTGAGGTTGCACTGGGGGTTCATCACCCCACGATGTCCTGGGTTCTCCTGCAGTTTGTCACTCCAGGGGCCCCAGTCCAGCCTGGCACCTGCTGCTGAAGAGAAGGGTCCTTTTCCCCCACAAACAGCAGAAATTCCCCTCAAAGCCCAAACTCCCAGCGCACAAACGCTGTGCAGGCGTGACACAGGGGTGACACAGGGGTGACACAGGGGTGACACAGGTGCGACACAGGTGCGACACGAGTGACACAGGAGTGACTGGGTGTGACACGGGTGACACAGGCGTGACACAGGCGTGACACAGGCGTGACACAGGTGTGACGGGAGTGACACAGGAGTGACACAGGGGTAACACAGGAGTGACACAGGTGTGACAGGAGTGACACAGGTGTGACAGGAGTGACAGGTGCCAGCGAGGAGCACAGCGCAGGCCGGGCTGATGCTGCAGGATGAGCAGCCGCTCTGCCCGAGCCTATTTTGGGCTGCCTTTTGTCCCAGTGGCTTTTTGCCTGGCTCGGAATTCCCTCCGTGCCCTCTTTGCTGCGGGCTCTGCGCACAGGCCAAGCGCCAGCCTGACCCACGCCCGTCTCGTGCTTTTATCCGTCCCCCTTTGCTCTTCCCCCAGACGCTCTCAGCACTCCCAGCTCGCCCCGGACCTGCCCCGTCCTGCCTCCCTCCGCTCCCAGCCCAGGGCAATGGCGAGATGGCAGAGTTTCCAAATTTTGGAGTGAGAAGATTCGGGTCTCGCCCTCAATCCGAGGCGCTTCTCTGCTCTCCAGAGGGTCCACGCTGCTCCTGGGGTGGCTCTGCTGAGGAAGACAGGACTGGGAGCAGGGCCTTGGAGCTCCCCTGGTTTGTTTTGCCATCCCTTTCAGCCAAGCACAGCGGGAGAGGAGCTATTTTTATAAAATAAACCACCCTAGATCCGTATCTCTTGTGCAATGCCTGCTGGAGTCTCACCTGCTTCCCCCTGGGGGACTCTGGATGGCTGAAAAGGTTTGCTGGGGGCTCCGTAGTTACCTCGCCTGTGCCCCAGTGGGGATGCTGCCCCGCAGAGACATTCCTGCTGGAAGCTGAGACCTGCGGCGGCAGCAGGGAGGAGGCTCCTTCGCCTGCCCCAGCTCTGGGGCTGCCAGGAGGTGACACAAGTGCCAGGAGGTGACACAAGTGCCAGGAGGTGACACAGGTGCCAGGAGGTGACACAGGTGCCACCGCGCGATCACCTGGCCCTTGGGCGGCGCTGAAAGGGAGCAGGGCCCTGTGCTGGCCATGGATTCCCTGCTGGAGGAGTGGGAATGGCAGGAGGGGAATGGGAATGGCAGGAGGGGAATGGGAATGGCAGGAGGGAATGGCAGGAATGGGAATGGCAGGAGGGGAATGGGAATGGTAGAACTGGGAANTGCCAGGAGGTGACACAGGTGCCACCGCGCGATCACCTGGCCCTTGGGCGGCGCTGAAAGGGAGCAGGGCCCTGTGCTGGCCATGGATTCCCTGCTGGAGGAGTGGGAATGGCAGGAGGGGGAACAGCAGGAGTGGGGAGGGAATGGCAGGAGGGGAATGGGAATGGTAGAACTGGGAATGGCAGGAATGGAATGGGAAGGAGTGGGAATGGGAAGGAGTGGGAATGGCAGGAGTGGGAATGGCAGGAATGGGAATGGCAGGACCAGGATTGGGAATGGTAGGAGGGAATGGCAGGAAGGGCAGGAGGGAATGGCAGGAGGGAATGGGAATGGCAGGAGTGGGAATGGCAGGAGGGAATGGCAGGAGTGGGAATGGCAGGACCAGGAATGGCAGGAGGGAATGGGAATGGCAGGAGGGAATGGGAATGGAGGGAGTGGGAATGGCAGGAGGGAATGGGAATGGCAGGAGGGAATGGCAGGAGCCGCTGCCTGGCGCTGCAGCCCAAGGCTGCCAGGTTGCTAAGCAGAGCTTTTGCAGAACTCCACGCAGGCAGCCGGGAGCTGGAGCAGGGCAGGACGTGGGAGAGCACAAAGAGAAGCTCAGGCGCTGTTGCTAAATTTGCAGCTGGGGCTGTGGGGAAAGCGGGAGCAGCAGAGCCCTCCCTCCTTCCCCGGCAGCACGAGTGACAGCAGTGACATCCCCGGGCTGCCCACGTGGAGCTCGTGCTGGCTGCTCATCCCGCAGGATGAGCCAAGGGCCGCTGCAAATCCTGCTTTAAAGTCCCTTTGGAAATACAGCCCGAAGATGGATCACAGCATTAGGGGGTTCTTGATTTCTTTCTTTCTTTATTTTCCCCCTAATAAAGTCATAACTGGGTTTTATTAATGGTTCTCCCTTCCAGGTTTCAGTTTTACTGGGGGGAAGTGCAGTTGCTGCTGCTCACGGTGGTTCAGCAGCAGAGTTTCACTTGAGGCGGGGAGAAAATCAGAGCTTGAGTTTTCCTGGAAGAGCAGGGAATGGCCTCCGTGGGAATGGGATCTGAAAATCAGACAGGGACAGTTGAGAGCTCCTCCAGCCACCAGCGGGGCCAGCCCCTGGCCCTGGGTGACAAAAGGTGGGAGCTGGTGATGGGAAACACCCGGAGAAGCTTTGCAGCCCCTTGGGCAGGGTGATGACCCTCAGGTGTCCCCACAGCACTTCTTGTGCCTGAAACGGGGAGGAAAAGGGACAGGAGCCCCTTCTTGGGTCACACATATCCCAGGAGAAGGTCCAAGCTCTCCCGGAGCCATCACTGGGCATAAAACACCAAAAATGTGGGTTTATCCTGGCCTGGAGCTGCAGCAGCTCCCACCTGAGGCTCTGCCCGGGGCTGGCAGGGTTCAGCTTAATGAACAAATGAGTTAATTAAAGCAGCTGGCTGGGCTGGGGGAATTACTCCCTGCTACTCAGCTTGCTGAGGAGGCACAAGTCCACTCCTGGGGCAGGAGCAGGGGAGGAACATCTCGGTGTGGGACAGGGCTGATGAGCGAGGGGCTTCAGTCGCTCCCGCGCCCTGCAGGGCTCGCTGGCCCCGGGCTGGGATTTGGGGCTCTTTGCAGGGATTCACCTTCCCTGGGAGCTGCTCTCCACTGCAGGTAAAACACTTTGTTCCCTGAAATTTGGCCCAGATTTCCTGGGGAGGATTTCCTGTGGGAGAGGATGCTGGCCAGCCGCGGCGTTCGGCGCGGTTCGGTCCAGGGACTGGGCAGTGCCACAGGAAAGCTTTATCAAAAGGTTTATCCTCCCCTGCTTCCCCAGAAAATCCACCTGGGTAAAGCCTCTCCTGGCTTAGCAAGGACGTGGTGGGAGCAGGGAGCTGTGATTCCACATCCCCGGATCTGTTTTGCTTTTTCTTTTCGTTTTTGTTTTTTTTTTTCTCAGCGAATTTCCCCCAATTCCAAGCGCAGTTTCACACCTCTGCTGTTTCAGGGCCTGGGGTTGTTTGCACAAACAGCAGGCTCTGAAATGAGATTTTTTAGATGCCATTTCCACGGGCTTTGCCCCGTGGTTTCCAGCTGGGTCAGGTGAGGAGAAGCAGGGAGGTTCCTGTGAGCCGTGTCAGGAATTCCACTCGGGATGTGGGAACTTCACGAGGGGAATTGTGCATTTAGCAGGAGAAGCACCACAGTGGGAACGAGTTTGGCAACGTTGTGTAATAACCAGAGCTCTAGGGCTGAGCCTCAAACCACCTCCGAGCTGGGCTGAGGCAGGGGAGAGGAAATTTGGACAGAAATTCCAGCCTTTCCCCTGCTCCTCACTGTGTGCTGGAGTTCCCATGGGACTGGGTGATCCTGGTTTTCTCCCAAAATGAAATTTTGAGCGTTAACGTTTTTGTGATGCTCTGGGTGAAATCTGGGTGAATGCTGGTTGGTGAAATATTTAATTTTGGAGATTTTATTCCATCTCCCCCTGGCTGCTGGTGAGCCTTGGAATTGCCCCATTGAGTGGGGGTGGAGGTTTTTGGATTGGAATAATCCCCCTGTGCCTGCTGTGGATGCTGAATTTCCCCTCTCCCTCTTACCTGCCCTGAAAACACAATCACAGGAACTGGGAGCTTTCTTCTGTAGACTCAGAAATAAAGGTCTGAAAGCAGCAGAGATCTGTGGCTTCTTGAGAGCACCACAAACACCAGAGCAGGAAACAGAACTAAAAAAAAGACAAAACAAAAAACAACAACAAAACACTGCAAGAAAGGCTTTATTGGGTCTGGAAAATAGGAGATTTTGGGCATGGGAGGGAACACAGGGATGGGAACTGAGTTATTCCTCCATCACCTTCAAGGTGGTCCTGAAAGCAAAGGCTGCTGGTGTTTGTGGGTCCTTGGGTGCCTTGGAATATTCCATGGGCATCCTGCAGAGTCTTTGGGATCTCAGAGAGGTGATGATTTCCCCCAGGAGGATCCTAAAACCGGGAACTGAAGCCTTCGTGAGCCCCTTGGTGAAGCTGCCCCTGCCCGTGGCAGGGGTGGGAGCGAGATGAGTTTTTACCGTTCCCTTCCAACCCAAACCAGGCTGGAATTCTGTGATCCAACGCTTTGAATATTGAACTTCCCGACAGAGCAGCCAGTGGCTTTTCCTGGTGAAAATTCCCCAAACCAACCAAGCAGCCCTTCCCTGACCCCCAAGGCTTTTCCTGCCCCGTTCATTCCACGGCTTTTGGATTCCCAGTGCTCGGAGCTGGATTAAAATAGCAGCTCTGCCCAGCTGCTGCAGAGTGTCCTGGCTTTTCCCTGTGCTTCCATTCCCCCCAACACCCTCTCCAGCCACGTGATGGCCAAGCCAGAGCGCCTCAGGAAGGGTTTGGATGAGTTTTGGAATCCTCTGCGCTCCCCTGCCTGGGCTGTCCTGAGTTTTCCTACAGCTGGGGGCTCTGTGTCCCCTCTGTCCTCGCCTCGGAAATTGCAAAATCCATTCTCCAAGTGCTGCCGCCTGATTAACGTTCACCAGAAATCCCCAATTAAATATGTTTATTTTCCCTTTTCTGCTGCCTCTTCCCTGTAAAAATGGGAGCTGTTTACACGGGAGCTGATTTCCTAAAAGCTCTTTGCACGTGAGCTTTTTCCCTTTCTTTTCCTCCCAAACCCTGCCTCGTTCCCTGCTTGATTTTTATTCCATCCCTTTGTCTGTCCTATATTTTTTCCCCTGGCTGATGCTGTCTAAGATAGGAACAAGCCCACGTTGAATTGCAAACACCCGGCAGTGGGAGCAGAACAAAATGGGAGTTGCACGAAGTAGGAAATTTCTTATCCCCCTAAAATAAAAAAAAAAGGTTGATTGTCACTGGAGCCACCCCCGTGATGCAGCTTTAGGAGCTTGGGGTTGATTTTTGGCGTTGATTTTCGGGTGCTGCCCCTCTCTGTGCTGCTTTTTTCTTTGGGTTCAGCTCCTGCATTTTTCCCCGAGTGCCAAAATTTTGGGGGACGCCGGCGGATTTTGCCGGTGGGGAGTGGAGACGAAGCCAGGGGAGGATGTGGAGTGGTGGAGCTCTGCCCTTTGCGTCCCCAAAGGAGATTTTTCTGTCCCCACAGGAGCTCCTGGAGGAACCAGCTGGGTTTGGGAGCGCGCCGTGCACAGCCAGGTGCTGGAGCTGTCCCAAAAAATGGGATTGAGCTCGGCTGGAGATGCTGGCAAAGCTCCCACCTGTGACTCGACAGGAAGAGCCTGGGAGGGTTTTGCTTTATTTCCCTCTTTGTTCCGGGGTTTGGTGGGGGAAAGGGACTCCAGGGTAAAGAGGGGTGGCAGAAAAGG
>VZSE01014393.1:75018-88831 GCA_013398275.1 Promerops cafer | reverse complement strand
AGGTTACAGTCAGATTGTCAGCCCTCTTCTCTACCGTGTGACATGGAAGAAGAATGCTTTCAAGTGAGGTCCCGAATATCAACAAGCTTTTGAACAAAAATAAACAGGAGATTGTTCATGCAATAGCCCTCGGGCCATTTAGGACAGAACAGAGGCTAAAATCTTGCTGTACACTGCAGCTGAGGAGAATGGTCCTTCCTGCAGCCTCTGGCAGAAAGTACCTGGGGAGACTCGAGAATGATCTCTGGGGTTCTGGAGCTGGCCATACAAAGGATCTGAGGCCTGCTACACTCCAGCTAAAAAGGAGATCCTGGTACCTTATGAAGGGCTGCTTCAGAAGTGATTGGCACCAAAGCACAGCTCCTCCTGGCACCCCGACTGCCAGGGCTGGGCTGGATGTTCAGAGGAGAAATCCCTTCCACACATCCTGGCCCTGATGCCGTGTGGAGTAAGTGGATTGCTCTGATCACACAGCAGCCTTGAACAGGAAACCCCAATTACCCAGGGACCTTCAAAGTTACCACAAAGTGGCCTGAAGGTGGAAATTTCAGATTACCATCATAAGAGGAGGAGAAGGTGATGTGCTGAGGAGGCCCCACCATATAATCAGCTACCAGGAAAGGAAAAGTGATGCTCTCTCTTCACTGCTGTACCACAGAGAGACACTGAAAGTGGAAAGCTGCTGCATGGAGTCCTACACGATGAGTCACAGAAGCTCTCAAGGGACGAGGTGGATCAAGTCAGGTTGCAGAGCTGAAAGCCTCCAGATGGCCTTGGATATCACTGAAAGAGAGAAATGGCCAACACTACCTCTACACTGACTCATGGATGGTGGCAAATGCCCCGTGGGGGTGGCTGGACTGATGGGAAAAGAGCAGTTGGCAGCACAGAGGGGAAACCCACCAGGGCTGCTGAACTGTGGCAAAACATCCCTGCCTGGGTGGAGAACACGGCTGTCAAAGTCCTCCCTGCAGGGCTGCCGAGGGACATCACAACAGACAGGGGGCTTGGGCTGCCAGGCTAAAGTGTCTCAGGTGGATCTGGACTGGCAGCACAAGGCTGAGGGATTTCTGGCTCGATGGGCCCAGGACACCTCAGGCCGTCAGGGAGAAGATGCAACATCCAGATGGGTTTGTGATCAAGGGGTGGCTTTAGCCATGGACACCATCTCCCAGGTTATCCATGACTGAAACGTGCACTGCAGTCAAGCAGGGCCAAATGGGCAAAGGCTCTGTGGTGTGAGGGACAGTGCTGGGAATGTAAATAAGGGAGGCCTGGCAAATGGATGGCACCGTGCTCCTGCCAGAGCCACCAAGGCAGGCACTGCCTGCTGACAGTGGTGGAAACAACCTCTGGATGGCTGGAGATGAATCCTTTGCCTCACGCCACTGCCTGAGGCACAGCCCTGGGCCTTGAAAAACAAGTCCTGTGGTGACATGGCACCCCAGAAAGAGCTGAGTCAGACAGCAGGACTCATTTCTGAAATGGACTCACGGACACCTTGGCCAGAGAGCACAGCACTGAGCGGGTGTTTCATAGTCCCTGTCACAGACCCATCTCTGGGAAAGTCCAACGCTGCAGTGGACTGTTAAAAACCACACTGAAAGCAGTGGGTGGTGGGACCTTTGGACATTGGGATCTACGTTTAGCAAGGGCCACCTGGTTAGTTTTCACTAGAGGCTCTGCCAATGGAGCTGGCCCTGGTCAGTCAAAAGCTCCTCGTACCTTGGCAGGGGATAAAGTCCCCGTGATGCACATGAGAAATGTGTTAGGGAAGGCAGTGTGGATTCATCCTGCCTCAGGCAGAGGCAAACCCATGTGTGGGATTGCTTTTGCTCAAGGACCTGGGTGCACTTGGTGGGTGATGTAGAGGGATGGGGAAACATGATATTCACCTTGAGGGGATTTGCTTTTGGGGTGAGAACAGTTTGTAATGATGAATTGTGTAGTATTTGTTGCTGAATGACACTGTCACTGTGTGCCATTACTGCCATGGACAGTGAATATGGATTGCTCAGATACCACTTGTGAGCTCCTGGTGCAACTTGCAACCACTGGACAGCACATATTCTCCCCCTCTCTCTCCCTCCCTCTCTCTTTCCCCCCACATATATATGCATATAACTGCACATATACACACACACACACACACACACACAGATACACACACATACATGTACATAGTTGGAAGGTGTAGCATCTGGGCATGATGTAGCTGCTGTAGAAAATGTCCTGGTTCCAGCCAGGATGGCTTAACTTTTGCAGCAGCCTGGAGGGGCATGGCCAGGACCCTGGGGCTATCCAGTACCACCTCACACCATCTGCAGTGGTGTTGTGTCTTTCTGGTTTTCTGCAGTGTGCAGTTGGGTGGCACAAGGTTCTGCATGGTAAGTGATGGCTTGTGAATAGTTCATCTGTTTTGTACATGCTCTTATTGGTACTCTTGTTACTGTTCATTTTCTTATTTCATTGCTCTTTCTAGTAAATAGTTCTTATCTGAACTCGTGATCTTTACATTTCTGTGCCTCTCTCCTCTCTGTCCCTCTGCAGGGGGAGGGAGAAGTGAGGGAGTGGCACGTGGTCTGGGGTGTTTCAATGGGAACACTAAATCATTCCTAAACCATGACACAGGGCCTCCTGCATGTAGCATTCCTGTTTGGCCAAAGAGCCTTTCAATCCACAAACGAGTCTAAATTTAGTATATTTTGAAGGCATTTATTCATGGCTATGGTTTTTCTGCAGTCTCTGTACATCTCCTTCATTATGATAAAGGTAGAGAGGTGCAGGCGGACTTGTGGGACCTGCAGCACAACTCCTGCAGGTTTAGGGCTTTTCTCTAATCCTGGAGATGTGAGATTGCACAGACTGCAAGGGCATACATGTGCTGCTAGAGTGGTTGTGGGAAGCTGTTTCACATCCTGTAAGGGCCAGCTTGCATGTTTCCATGCATTCAGCAACTATCAGAAAGCCAGCAGCTTCTCCCTTTTACATCATTTGAAAAATGACACCTGGGGGAGGCATCTGTTTTGTTTTTTTTTTTGCAACAGGACTTTTCTTTCTTTCAAAAAGCTATAGTTAAACTATGATTACAGTTTAAATATACAAGGTTATTTTTAGTATTATTTGGCGAGGTAATCAAGCAGTGACCTCACTTGATGTCGATGGCAGAACTCCCACTGACTGTGCCAGAGTGAGGTTTTCATTCAATAAAAAGGCAATAAAGAATCTGATTCATAATGAAGGGAGGAAAAGATGAATCAGTTCAGGCTGTGTGGGTAGGTTCTTTCCTGTGCTGTTAACTGTGCAGTGCCATCAAAACAACAAGGCCTGTCCTTATCTCCTGTAGTATTTATCATTATTCTTTACTTACAAATGACTAAACACAATTAGCCCCTACAATTAGCTGTTTGTTGTCTATGGAAACTGTTGAGTGATGGCTTTTTCTGAAACACCCTTGTTAATACTTTAACATGAGAAATATTTTGAAATTGTCTGAATTATAGCTTTTTAAAAATGATGTAAGGGTTGACCAGGTATTGTTTGTAAATATATTTTTTAAACAAGTATGTTTTTTAGTATGTATACTATATACATCAGAAATCTTTCTCTCTTTTTGTCCAGTGATAAAATAATAGTTAAAAATATCATAAGAGTTTTAACTATCATAAGAGCAAATAATATGGCCATTTATACATATCATTTAATTTGACATATCTTGCTGAATGAACATGTTAGAGGGTCATAGCTCAGAAATTATTTATTATAGTGTCCTTAATTACTAGAAGTATGGCTTGATATTTGAAAAAATTACTGATATAAACTATTCAGTTAACTCTGCATGTTTATTTCTGATTAATTATACTATATATAGTACTTCTCTATTAAAATAAATACTTACTGTCAGTAACAAAAATTGTCAAATAATATGCTAACTCAGGTCTGTTTGGCCGGCCCTGAGTGGCTATTTTTTTCAGTACTGAATTTTTTTTAATTAATACTTTAATTTGCGTGTCATTTTCAGGCAGAACACAATCACTCATTTTTTTTCCCCTCTTATGGGTTATGCTCTTTTATTATGTGCTTCTCAAGGTAATTTGAGTTATCTTTATGTAATAAATATGTATTGATGCACTATCTTGATTGATCAGGGTACCAATATCCTATTCTTTCCCTACCTTTAAAGCAAACTAAACCCAATCCTTATTCTGTATTATCTATACTGGCTGAGCTCTAAAATTTGCATATTGAATGAAAAAAAACCCTCAAGACTTTTACTTCTCAACTCTAACCAGCTGAAAAGATATGCAGGTCTCTGCTCTGCAGTTCTTTGACTACTATCTTAAAGCACTGGGTGAAGAGTTAACTTGGGACACAAGGTCAAAATGAGTACACTGCCTTGGCTGCCATGGCCAGGACCTGCTGCCCTTCTAAGAACAGGGTGAACTTCACGTGCTCCTTCACATTGTTCCCCATGAGATCAATTGTGATTTCTTCTGGCATCCTCTCTGGCTGTGGTCTGTGGAAACAAAACCCAAAAGATTGAGGGAGAATTAATGAATTAGTAGTTGCAAACACAAATTTGGAATTATTGGAGCCCAAGGCTGTTATGAGATAGCACATCTCTCAAAAAAGGTCCTAAGGCATCATTTAGACCCATAACACTGTTATTTAGATATTGTGATCTAAATTCAGTGTCACATGATTGTAAAAGAAGGATTTAGTCACTTCTTTTGATGTTGTCTTGTTGAGTCTCTGACTTAATAGTTTCCAAATGTTTTCACCTGAACTGATTACACAGCTGCTTCTGGTTTCTGTATTTCAGCAGCTCTAAATGTGGGGCCCTTAGGAGAGCATAAAAATAGATTTGGGGCTGCCTTGGCTCTACTGGTTCTAGGCCTGCCTGACAGTGGTCGTAGCTAATGCAGCTGCAGAGCTCTTGGTTGGGACTGTACAATCTGAAATTGATCCACATATTTGTTCTGCATCTGCTCTTCCCTGTGAAGAACTTAAGGAAGAATATTAGTGATGACCATGGGAGTGAAATTGCCCATAAGGAAGAAGAACATACACAGTAAATACAAATTTTTCTGAAACAAAGTTACATTGTGGGAATATTAAGATGGTGAATGCTTGCACATCAAGATTTACATATCACTGATGGGTTTTGTGTCAACTTTTTGTGCCCTTGACTATGGATAGAGCTTTGCAGAAATCTCAGCCCTTCTGTGCTGGGATGCATCAACTAAATTACCAGCAAAAACAGTGGGATTGGTGCCAAGCTAAATGTGGGCACTGCAATGAATATTTGTAATTGTTTCCAGCTGGGATTAAGGTACTTGTAGTAGATATATAGACACAGGATGAAATATTTAAAATTGCTTGACATTAACTGACAGTTAAATATTTGCTAGTGTGGCTTGCTTTTGAGAAGTAGGAAGCCTTTGTGATTTTTCCTTCTGTGTCACTGTAATCAATGGACACTGCTTTACCATTAAGTTCAGCAAATGTAGGATTGAGAACAAATTAACTCATCACTATACCCAGTTCAGCAAATGTAGGATTGAGAACAAATTAACTCATCACTATACCCAGTTCTTTACAATAGGGGAGGCAAGAAGAGTTGAATTTGTGATTGCTGCACCCATGGCTGTGGAAAAGGATCAATGCCATGTTGGCTAATGAAATAATGGTATTAAATATTATCTCTTTGAATCACTATCTTTGTTCAAGGTAGTACAATGCCATTTTTATGAACATAACCAGTACTATTTTTTTTGTAGTTAGAGCAGAAGAACATGGAATAAGTAAGACTAAAAACAGTAATTGTTGTAATTACAGTCATTTATGAAAGCTGGCAAATTAATACAGTAAAGGAGTATTTTAAAAGGAGTAGGTTTTCCTAAGTTACATGACAATTATATGTGAGCTGCCATATTTTTGGTAGTCAACAACACAAATGCATACACATATTTTTGTTCATTTGTTCCAAGAGGGTCTGTGAATAATGATAGAGTCATAAAAGCTAATTATAGCTAACTCCCAAAACAACTGGTTGTGTGAGATAGTAACTGAAAAATCTATAATCTCAAAAGTCTGTGAGTCTGACAATGTGAATACAAATTTAACTATAAATGAATACTTGGGTATTTTATTCAAATAGGTTTAAAAACTGGTTTAATCTTTACAGCACCTCCCCTGACATGGACAAAACAAACACTATGCTGCCATGGGAAGAAGTGCCCTAATGAAGGGTATTTGAACAGTGATCACTGTAGATGTATACACCCATCTGGGGATCATGGGGTTTTCTGTGCTATATATCCTGCGTTACCCTGGAGTCCTCTCAAATCTGTACAAGATCAAAGAACTTTTCTGTTAGCTACTTTTAATTTAGAATTTGTGACCCCAGTGGTTCTATCAGCTTGACTGCTTTCTGTTTAAAAGAATTCATAAATGTGTAATATATAAATATTATATATTATATTATTTTATATATATAATATATAAATATAGAGAAACATATGGAGCAATGTATGTATAAATTGATGTTATTATTGTTGCCTGCTGTAGGATTCTGCCCTATGCCCTCTGAAATATGATTGGTTCTGAGATTTCCCAGAGTGAGAACTCGGTACAGAAATTATTTATTTAGAAAAGTTGTAGTTATCTTCACATAATTCTGATTTTAAGTAGGTACCCTTTTGCAACATTCCTGTTCATGTGCCACTACAGGCACTCGTGGATACTATTCTAAGTGGCTTTACTGCAGTTTTCTTTGATGTTATTTCCTAATTTTTATTAAAATAGTATTTTTCATTAATTTAGTTGGCTTCCCTATCTGGCACCTTTATCTTCAACGGAGGACACAGCTGGGATGTATTGACAGCCACGTGGATATTCTGGGAGGGGAAGCCCTCTTGGGGAGTACTGCATGCAGCCTGCTGCTGCTGCCCAGGGATGAAGGAATGAAGGTCAGCTCAGGGGAGCACCATGGATCCTGTGTGAGGGGTTCAGGCATGTGAAAGGGGATCTCAGATGACTCAACCTTCACAGACATGGAGGTGCAAGGGCAGAAATGGTCTCGATTTTGTCTTTCAGTTTTTGATAAATACCTCACTGCCTCAGGCAGCAGGTTTACATATGATGTATCCTAACAGTATGTATGGTTAAAGCTTTGTGAAAACAAGTACCAGTGCTCTCTTAAAACAGTTTTGATCATCTAAATCACTGATTATCCTCATACTCACTCTCTTTTTTTTTTTTTTCCCTTCTCTCTAGGCATACTTACAGCTGTTGTGTGTATGAATCCACAGGGCTGCCAGTCTTGTTCACTCATTGTTCAGTTGCTGAAATGATTTTCCCTTCTCGTTCTTCAACCCATTTATCACAGGCTCTCCTTTTATTTTCATGCTTTGGTTGGAACATACAACTAGGATCCACAGCTCTACTGCACAGACAGTGTCATAGTTAAAGGATATATTGGATTACAGGGTTTTCTTTAAGCACAAGAAAATCTGACTTTTTATGGTTTTAAATTCCATTGAATGTTGAAGCAGCTTTGATTATTCTACAAATCTCTGACAGTAGTTTGTTCCATGGTTTATACTTATCCCTTTTTTTTTCCTCCTCTCTGTAATGTGGTCTAAATTAGCATGCTGATTTGTGAAAACATTACTGGGTTTTATATTAATCAGATTTCACCTGTACACTTCAGATTTTACTTTTTATAAATTTTGTACAATGTGCAATAATAAAAATAGCCTAAGCATCATGGAACAGAGATGAAAATATTACACCTTCAGGGCAGGTGTAATTTCCTTCCCCTAGCTGCAAGCCCACCACCCTTGATGACATGCTACCAGTTTTTTACCATTCTAGCTGTTACTGTCAATAGTTGGCAGGATCACTGAGGATGCAGAAAGTCACTGTTTGTTTACCCAGTGTGACAAACCAAAGAGAGCAGAGCATTTTGTGTCATGGAAATCCACCTCATGACTTAGCAGTGATGGACTTGACATGTTCTGTGTCCTCTTCCTGGCAGGGGCTGGCTCACAGCCTGTGTAAAGATCACACGTCCACACTTTAGCACAGGCTGGCATTTCTTCTTTCCTAGTGCTTTAAACTTACTTTATCTTTTAGTGAAAGTAAGTAAACAGGTTGTTTCCTGATGCACCAATACATTGTGATCATTATGTCCTTTTTAATACAATACTAAGAGTAGACTTTTTTAGGTGAGCTCGTGTTCATTGATATCCTTTTCCACTCTTTCTGTGGAACAGTTTCACTGAGGCACACTTCCAAATTCTTGCTGTTATCAGTCTATTCGTGTTAAGAAGAACTTTGGGAAATAAGCTGTAATTTGCTCTTTTATGAACACAAAAACCACTGTGCTATGAATACGTATTGAGAACATCAAGAAGAAAATTTAGAATTGTCAGTAATAATTATTCTAGTTGATTGCAAGGATACTTTCATACTGTAAAATCATCAGGACTTTTAAAACTATGTGGGGTATTGCAGTGAATAAGAAGTGCAACACTTCATGCAGAATGGGTGTAAGAGAAATTTATATTTGAAAACACACCATTGGAACTTTAAAAATATAATTATAGTAGACAAATAAGGGAAACAAAGCCATCCATCAGTCTTAGTGACAACCCCTGAGACAGGTAAAACACAAGTTGCATTTTCTAGGACCAAATAAAACCTTTAAAGAAGTATCTAGGCCAAATTTTAATGAAGACTAGCCAGAGATGCTAAATTTTAGTTATTGGTAACACAAGTACTTGGAAATAAAAAAGTAGAAAATATTTAATTGTCGATGAAACAGAAGCCTGGCTATCCTTACCCTCTACTGTGCTTTTCCTGTTGAACTGGTAATTGGGTGCAAGTAAAATGGCAGTCTATAATAAGTATACTGTGTAGTATAGGCTGTAACTATTATTCAGTCTACAGTGGAATTGCTGCAGTGCATGTAGTCTGGTTCAGAACTGTACTGTCAGTATTGCTGTGATTTTTAACCCAGTGCTTCTTGGTGAAATGGCAGAGCACCAGCTCTGAGTTACTTGCTGCACCATTCCTCAGACATCAGCCTGCTGAACAGCATGCTCTGGCTAACTTGTAAGTCTTTGCACAAGTTTTCCCAGTTGTAAGAATGGATGGAAGACAGCTCAAAAAATTATTAGTGTTCCCAGCTAACGGGTAACATTACACCAGAGAGCATTTTCTGGGCTGGTAGGGGGAACACTACAGGGTGGTGTGACAGGGGAGCTGCTCTGCAGCCTCTGCATCTGCACTGCAGTAGTTTACAACCCTTCTCCACAGTACAAAAAACAGTCACTGAACTAATCTGTTCAGTCCTAATTATATGTTTTGCTTTTCTGTGCATTTTAGATAAACTTGATTGTATCTAACACTTTAATTAATTTCTATTTTTTTGCTTTCTTTTTAACAGAATTGGAGGCTGGGAGCACATGGAGCACATTGAGCAACCTCAGGTGGCTATTTTCATCTGCTCTGATAACAATATTTATTCCAAGCAAAGATATTTGTTCTCTCCCTAGGAGATAGCTTTAATGTGCATTCACTGTATTCATCCTGTGAGTTAGAGGAGCTTTCATGCTTCTAATTCCAATCTGTTTGATCTCCTACTTAAATTCTAAAATAAGTCCAGTAACTCATGCAGCTAGTATATGTTGACTAAGAATGTATTGATAGTTTGTTCCATTTCCTTCTGTAGAAAAGAAGTAAAGTAATAAAGACAACCTCAGGCCCCGCTGAGCCTGTTATTTCTCTGAATTTTTGTAGATGAGAGGGAATCTGAAAACACATTAGTTCACCTAAAATGCAATTCAGCCTTACTTTGGTACTGCTTTTCTATCATTTACAAGCAGAAGAGACTTACTTCCTTGAGTTACTTTAGCCCCCATTTACCAAACATTTTGTATGTGAAGGAGAATAGTAAATCCTTTAAGACTCCAGCTACCAGAGAGAGTAAGCCCCTAATAGCACAAAAGGATTTATCATAAACTAAATTAAATCATCCAAACTCATCTCATCAGTAGATATGAAGGAACAGACAGAAGAGAGAAATCAGTTTAGCATCTTAGTAGATAGGGGGTCTCACTGTTGTCTTGCAGTGCTTTTCTACTGTGCAGATAATAAAAGCCAGCATCACCACAGTTTAAATCAATCCAGATACAGTTATTAAAAGATAAAGCCACCAGGGAGGTAGGAGATGTGGTGGGATGTTGGAATAGCCTTTCACTGTGGCGTCACAAGTGAAATGAATGTGTAGGAACTCACTGTCCTTGTGTAAACTGCAGAATCCCTGTGCTGTGCAGGGGCACTGGGAAGGAGCTCAGAAGATTCCAGGGCACAGAGCTGAGGAGTGTGCTGCCCTGTGAGGGATGGCAGCCTCCTCAGACCCCTGATGTAACTCCTGACATAAAGCAGCAACTTGAGATTATACTTTAAAAACTGAATCACACTGAACACACTTAAAGCTAAAAAGAAGAGAGAAATGAAACAGTGCTGGTTGTGGCCTGGCTTTTTCTTTCAGGTGTCTGGAATGATTTGTTATCCAGTGGAGCTTATTGATAAAGTGCAGCTTAAAAAATTTGTTAAGGAACCCTGATAAACTTCCTCTAATTATTTCTCTAAGTATTTGAAATGCAGACAACTCTAATCCTCTTCTGTAATTGTGCTGCATGTTTCAAAAATTTGATCTCAGTAACACAATTAAACAAAAATGAGACATAATTTACTTAATGGAGCAAGTTGTGTGGACCTTCAGTTTTGTTAAGAGAGCTAAGTTACAAGTATAAAAAAACCTAATATGCAATTAATGCTGCCTTGATAGCAGTTACAAAGACAACTGAACCCTTTCAAGAGAGAATAATTTTATTTTGTTTTCAAGCAATTACCCTAATGTAATTGCCACTCATAATCTGGTCTGCTTGATACAAACTCAGGATTTCATAAAATGTTCAGAGTGTCATAGAAGTATATCACAGCTTTGCACTCTCTTTGGAAAAATGCCTATACATTGGTGATGTTCTTACAGTATTTCTCCATCAAACAATTTGGATTTGCCTTCCTGTGATACCAAATTGCTCATATTTATTCCCATCACATTTCATAAAATGAATGTGAATTACAACAGGGTTTTTTTCAGCTCTACACAGAATTCATGAATAACAAATTCCTAAAGAAGAGGAAGGAAAATAGATCACTGTGAAGTTTAGTAATGATCTATAATGGATCAAGGCAGAAATAGTATTAGAGTTGGTGCAGCAAAGTACCCTTGAGAATTTTCTTTTCTTTCAGGGAGAGTGTAGCTGTCACTAAATGTAAACTTTATTAAATGCAGCTAGATAGTGCTGTGCAGTGATGCAATAAAACTAGAGATGAACAATGTGAGGCTGAGACAAATAATGTGTTACCACACCTAATGTTTTCTACCCAACTTTTCTTCAATGCTGGCTGTCAAAAGAGAACAGTGGTGATTATATGGGATCGCAGTCTTGCTGACCTGCACAGATCTGTACATGCATTGAAACTGATATATGCTGAGAAAGAGATGAATGCATATAAACTACTTGTGGAACTGGTGAAATTATAGTCTTAGTTTAAAGAAGTCTCAACCAAATTAATCCATTGAGATGTCTGTAAAAGAAGCATAAGCTTTCACTAGTTACAAAAACTAGTTTTAGGGGGAGCTGATGTGAATAAAGTAATGAAATGACATATAATCAGAATAAAACAGGATTACA
Organism: Promerops cafer; assembly: GCA_013398275.1. Taxonomy (NCBI): domain Eukaryota; kingdom Metazoa; phylum Chordata; class Aves; order Passeriformes; family Nectariniidae; genus Promerops; species Promerops cafer. The sequence continues at coordinate 77,057 of VZSE01014393.1, read as the reverse complement.
CACATGGACAGGCTAAAGTTCCAAGTTATTTTAATGTTTTTACTACTAATATTGATGGAATCCATAATCTTTGCCAGCATTGCTGTATCGTTCTATGTTTTGATTTTTCTACTGCATATTTTAAAAAATTGTGATTTTTTTTTTGAAAATCTTTTGATTACACTCAGTAAAACTTTATCAAAACTTTATTTTGGTGGTGTTACATGACTTTTTGGTGACCCAGTTCTGTCAAAAGCATTAAAATGAATGAACGTACCTATAGCTCCAGCATACATAATGTATAATGTTTATTCCTAGAGCCATCTCCCTTATCATATGTTTTGAAATGGGATATGAAGGCTTGACACTTGGCTTGAGCAATGATTTCGTTCGGTGCAACTCTTTTAAAGTGATTTTAAAATAATCTGCAAATTGCCCTGAAGTAGAGGACCTAGGATGGGTTCTGCTGGTTGTGTTTTCAAGGTGGACGTTGTGATGTGATAATTAATTCCCCTACACCAGTGGATGCTGGAGCATATACATATACACCTTGATATAGAGTTTTCTAATATATAGATATATTTATGTGAACAGGAAAGTGTGTGACTGAAAATCAGGTCTCAAAATTTTAAATTAGTCCAATGTGAACATCAAAGTATAACTCTAAACTGAGTGGATTTTATCTTAAGTTAGGGGCATGGACACAATCTGTTTAAAAACGTCTGCATCCATGATTTTCCCTTCAATCCTTTACAGTCTACTGTTTTGGTGAGATGCAAGGGTGTTATTTAATGGAAATGAGAGATGCAATTTACTCATAATTATCATAAAAAGAGTTAATGCAGAATGTAGAGGTGACTAGGTATGTTTTTTAAATTATAATTATAGACTCACCGAGAAAAAATTCTTTTATGAAACATTCCATTATTGCTTTTACAGACCCATAATTTGAGGATTACTGCTCAAAAACCCAGATGAAATGATTTTACAGTCATGGGCCCATTAAAGGTTTAAGTATTGTCTGGTTAGATTAGGAAGAATTTAGTTGTGAAAAAATGTTGTGTGATTTATTATGCTATTTAAAATTGCACAGACACCTGAAATAGACTGTATCTGCAGAACAGGCAGGTCACTGCTGAGCTGAATGTGGGGCCTTCTCACCTAAAGGTAAACTTTGTTTGTACTGACCCACTTATTATTTCTGCATCTTTAGCACAGTAGAAGTATTTATTGTGATATCCATTTCTCTCATTCCAGGTACTGGAATACCAACATGATACTATTGATCCTAAGGCAAATCATCCATCAGGCATTCATTAAGAGCCTCAGTGACAGGCAAATGCAAATTACAATTATAATAATTCCAACAAAGGAATTGATTAGGAAAAGATAACACACAGGTCTGTAGCTCAGCGAGGGCAAGGATGTCCTCAACCCCTGATGTACTACTAGAGCCACACTTTATATTGTTGAAATAAAAAGGCCTAAAGCACTGGTACTGGTTCTCAGTATGTGAGCATCTGCAAACGGGAAAACAAGGAAAAGTTCAGCAAACGTGAGGTAGAGCTGGTTCACTGTAGCTGTTTAGGGCAGCCTGAGCAGGGCTAGCTGTCACCCTGCACTGTTTTGCAATTCCCTTCATGAAGTTCCCAGTTAACTTCTGTCGTCTTGCAGCTTGTAAACACATCACGCTTTCAGCGGGAGAGGATGGCTTTACGTCGTTTATACCAATGCAAACTGGCTGCCTTGCTGTGGATACGTTACCTGTTCGATGACCGGATGACTTGTCCCACGGTCGGCAGGGCCGGGAAGGGTCCGGGCCCGGGTCCCAACACTTGGTACGGGTGAAGGGACTGCGCGGTCTCTAAGGACAGCCGGGTTCCTGGGGAGGCTTTTCTGCCTGCGCCCATCACCGATCACATTGTTCACTCTCGGGAGCTGCAGCGGAGCCAGCTCAGCGCAGCCCCGGAGGAAACTGCTGGGAAAAGGCATCCGGGTGACCCGCGGGGCCGAGGCAGCTCCCGGCTGGGGGGCCGGCGGCGGCGGCATGGGCGCGGCCT
>VZSE01014393.1:0-69204 GCA_013398275.1 Promerops cafer | reverse complement strand
GCGCCGCCGTTCCTGCCCCCCCCGGTTCCGTCCCGGGGCAGCAGCGGCGAACGGAGCGAGGCCGCGGCGTGCGGGGCTCGGAGCGCGTCGGCCGCATCGCCCGCTGTCACACGCTGCTGTCACACGCTGCTGTCACTGTTTGTGCTCTTACCCGGTTGCTGTTAAATTGTAAATTGTTACAGTAACAGTAAATTGTTATCTCAGCCCCTAATCTGTGTTTTGTCTCTCTCACCTGAGGGGGTGGGGGGCGGGAGTGGCTGCGTGGGGCTTATTTTCCAGTTGGGCTTAAACCACAACAGGATTATAGACTGCATCATTGTCATTGTGATAGATGAAAATTGTCAGCTTGAGGCTAAGGTCGTAGTGCATGCTGATATGTTTAGGGGAAAATTCTGTGTTTAGGAAGGCTGCCTGGCAGCATCAAGTCAGGGAGAGTGGCTCATTCCTGAAGAAGCTAAAACAAGAATATTAAAAATGTCTCATGAATGTCAGCGTGGAAATTCAACTAGAATCGCAGCACTTAGTGTAATTTCCTTCTCTCTAGCAGTGCTGTGACTTACTGACATTATGGGAATATTGCAGTCAGGGTCCCCTTAGTGATAAGGACCCTCTTGTGACTGTCAATCCATTGTCATACATGTAGATGTACTTTATTCCCAAAGAGGCTGCAACTTATATTAAAACTAAAAACGGCAAATAAGGGAGATGGGAGGAAAGGATATTAGAAAACAGAAAAATAATTCTAGGACAGTAGATCAAATAATGTGGGAGCTTGAGTGTTCAAATCAAAACTGGGGTTGAGAGAAGGCTTAAATCAGGAGAAGGTAGTAATTTTATGATTAGGTAACCTGCTTAAATTAAGCTTAGAGGAAGTGTGGATAAAACATTCTGGATGTGTTGTTTGCAACACAGTATTTTCCATTCTTTCATTGGAAAAAGTACAGAGTGTCATTTGTGTCCTAGTATGTTCTGCCTGGATGGTTCTTTAGCTTTTGATGGAGCTTGGCATCTGTTTGGTGTATGATGCGTGAGTTTATAAAGTGTAAATGAAGTAATTACACAGTTGCTTACTTGGACTGGTGATACTGCCTCAGCCTAAAATATGTAGAGCTTCTTCCAGTTGGCTCTGCTGCTTTCTAACACTTTTTTTTCACTAGAAATAGAGTTGTAACATCTGGCTTTTATTCCACAAGTGTGCTGCAAACCTCAGAGTATTGCAGCCTTCATGTTTTCTTGTCTTCGTACAGTTTTGAGTTATTTTGTCTCCTGATGGTGTAAGTGGAGCTTGGGATGAAAATGATCATCAAAGGTCATTGCAACAGAGGGATCTGTGTGTAGCTTCTCTTACCTGTGCTCACAGAAAGCTAGGTAGGCCTGTTGAGGGAGCAGCGTGAGCTCAGATTTTGTCACACCTGTCAGTGGAACCCTTGGACTGTGCCTTCGCTGGTTCTGATCGGGGACAGAAGAAGCCAACTGGAGACTGGGCAAAGCACAGAGGAACCTTAAGTCTTCTTTTTCCACAAGCATGAGGGATCTGCATTAAACTATGTGTGCAAGCCCTCCTTGAGGGAGCATTGTGAGAACTTGCGAGAGTTTCCTGCTGACTCTGAGACAGCTACTTGAGGAAACGTACATTGCCAAGCATTTGGTTTTGAGAGGAGATTCCTTGTGGCAAGTGCAAAACGTCTTTTATCCTGGAGCAGATGGCTGGGATGTGTTTTGTGACTGGGACAGGCCCTGGTGCAGAAGAATGTGAAGCTGCAGGATTTATTTTTGTCTGGGATTGTCTGAAAATTTATTCCGGCACAGCATAGTACCCTCAGTGCTGTCCTTTGGTGAAGCTCAGTGTCTGTTTTATTACAGTTGTGCTTGCAAAAATAAGAGTAACACTATTCATGTAAAGTTTTTGGAAACGTCATTGCACGTATTTGTGGCATACTTAACTGGCAGAGGGAATCTACTGCTGTTTACAGTAGAAGAAATCCATTTGATTGTTACAGAAGGCCTCATTAAGATTTATGCCCTCTTGACAGAAACTCTCAACTCAAATCTCTTCTGGCATTTATTTAAAGTTTGGGGTTTTATTTTTCTTTGTTTTTTTGTTGTTGTTAAGGGTTTGGGTTTTTTTAACTGTGGAATATTTATTATTGTCTGTCTTTGTATTTTCTTTAAAAGCACCATCTCAGTAAGATTTTTGGTGGGTTGGTTGGCCAATCCAGGAATTGGTATTTTTATGTTTCTTCAGTAGTGCTAAATGTGGGAAATTTAAGCAGTTTGGAGTTTTTAGTGAATTGGGATTTCACTTTTCTTCTAGGTTTGTGCAGAAAGGCTGTGGAAAGACATAGAATTGTTGAAAAAGTGTTATCACTGCTATTCTTCGTGTTGTCGCTGTTGATAAGGTCTTCAGAATCCAGGGCTGTACCTTTCTATTTCGGAACTTCCCTTTCCTTTAGATGTTTTGGCAATTTGAACAGGCTTTTGTTTATTTTCCTTAAGGAATCAGAGTGTCATGCTGAAGCCCTGGGTACTTATAAACACAGTACTTAGGCATGTGTGTGATTTTGCAGACTTCATGGCCAGGAGCTGAGGAGGGAAGTGGGACCCTTTTATTGATATTGAAGCCCCAACAGTGTAAAATTCTGCCCTTGTGTGGTTTTACCATTTTGTTGTCAGCACTGAAGGCTGTGTTTAGTTAAGGTTTTTCTTTCAAAATTTATGTGTGTGAAAAAAGAGCTGCTGAAAGCTGTGCTGGGGTACTTCACCTTTCCTGCCTTGCAGCAGTCAGTGCACAGGGAGTGGAGAGGCGGCTGCTGTAGGAAGGAGGTCGATTGATGTTTGCAAGTCCTGTAGTAATGAGCGTTGGTGGGAAAAAAAAAGGCATCAAAAACATGAGGCAATTAAGTGAGGTTCGGGTAAATAGTAGTTTTGGGAGGAGTCTAAATGTGTGTGTCCCCAGTTTGCTCGGACAGGTTTAGGGCACCGTGGACATATCGTTAAAACAGTGTAATTAAGTTTTGGCAGGGCTGTCTCGGTGTCATTCGTAATGATAGTGTAGCCCATAATAATCTGTGCCCAAGACTCGTGACTGTATGCCTGAGGTTCCGCGGCCGGGAGCCGTGTGAGTATCTCTGTGTGTGGTGTGTGAGTTTGCTTTGGCGCGTGTTCTAAAGCTGCCCGAGCAGCCTCTGCGCCCCTCGCGGTTGCGGGCTCGGAGGTAACGCATGAAGGGAGGCTGCAGCGACGCCCTTTGTAGCCCCAGGCTCGGTCTCTTCTCCTCTGGCCGTTCGGGAAGTCGGAGGTACCGCGGCGAGAGGAAGCAGCGGCGAAAAGGCGTTTCCAGCCCTGGTCTCGGTCTGTCCCCCCGCCGCGGTTTCGGGGCTGGGACACCGCGCCGGGAGCGAAGGGCGCTGAACCCGCCCCGCTGCCCGCCGCCACTGAGCCGCGCCCAGCCCCGAGGATCTGCCCCTGCCTCTGCAAGACAAATTCCCTCCGTGAGTTTCCAGCCCCCTGAATCCAAAGAACTTCAGTCAGGGCTCCAGCCGGCAGGAGATAAGCCAAGTGAGAGATAGGAGAACAGGGGAGGGGCGGCGGAGAAAAGACTGACACCATTTCCCCCTTTGTCCTTTGACCTGCATGCTCAAAATCCAGGGCACCGTCTTGGGGGCTGTGCCTGGCACTTTTTGTTTGGGGTCTGTTTTTGTTTTGGGGAGTCCACAGGGTTGAGCAGTTTTGTATTTAGTCGTTATTTGCTGTTGTTTCTGACTGTTGCTATTCTGCTTGTTAGTAAAGGGTTATTTTTTTCACTTATCTACTTATATTCATTACTTATTTGGACCCCTGAGGGAGATAGCTAGACCCAGAGGCTTCTCTTTTAAATTGTCTTAAACCAAAACAAATACTAATTCAGATTTGTGGTCCATTCAAATCAGGACCCTTTGCAAGAGCCAAGCAATTGTCCTTTTGATTTTGAGTAGGACAAGTCTGAAATGCTTGATATGTGTCAGAGGGGATAAGGCCATGGTAAAGTATTGGCAACAATAGCCATTGTCAGATGCACTGCCAAAAATGGCATATAGTGTCAGTCACTATGTCCTTAGATTTGCACAGCTACAATTCTTCTGTTAAAAGGAAAAGTCTGTTTCTTTTGTTGCTTGTTTTTTTTTCTTGCCTCACATTCATATCAGATGTGCAGTGTTAATAAGGAAAAGCATTTCTCACTGAAGACCTGAACTGTGATGTTAGAGCAGATCCTCTACGTTAGGAAACTACATTATTCCAAAAGAAAAAAATATAGTGATATTGCTTCAAAAAAGCTGGGATACTTAAGTAACTATTGCTCAGAGTCTTTGTAGTTGAGAAACTACTACTACTACTTGAAGTTGAGAAACAAGTATTTGGGAGAATAATAGCTCCAGTAACTCTAGTGATGAATACGTGAATGGAAGTGCTCATGTGGCGCCATCAGCCTGTCAGTGGGACTTCTTCAGAATGGAAACTAAATAGATTTTGTGTAATTTTGATTCCGTTCTATTGCAAATACTGTGAATAAGGGATATTACTCCAGAACATAATTTGGTACAAAGGCAGCAGAAATATTTGCACAGGTGTTACTGGAAGCCTCTGGATAGTGCTGTTTGCTGTATTTGTTCTTTCACTTTGTGCATGCTGTTTCCTTCCTGTTTTGAAGTGTTATTAACCTGGCAGTTAGGAAATGCAGCCTTTCCAGCTCCTTTATGTGTTTGCTAGCTCTTGGTCCTCTTTTGCCACTGTGATATGTTGATGCAATAACAAGTATGTGGAGGAGCATAATTATAGACCTCAAGGAGAACTGGCATTGAAAGGTCCTGTGGATCTTACATTTGCTTTTATAATTCTATAATTGCAACTGCAATCTCGGTATTTTCCAGCATCTGGCATGAAGCCACTCTGGCTTTAGAAATGTGATAACAAAAGTGTGCCTGTTTTTGTAACTTCATTACTGCAAAATATTTGTTTGGAAACAGATGTTTTCATGTATTTATGTATTCTGTATGTTTTTGTGGCCTTTGAAACTAGTAGGAATTATATGCATGTATTTCAGTGGAATGCTCTACCTGGAGAGTGAAAATATTAGCATTTTTATGTTTTGCCTCAGGTAAGTTACTCACCTCATGCTTTTTGTATTCCTGTGGCTCTCACTTCAAAAGTGCCTACTGTGAACAGAGTAGTGCCAGGCCTAGGTTTCCTGGAGGGGACATGCTGCAGCCCAGCCCCAACCAGGAGCTCCCCAGGCAGCCCTGCCACCTGACTTGGCTGCAGCCAGGTAGCTTTGCTGGTACGCCTTCCTTCCATCCCTCCAGTGCACCTAAATCTGATCCTCACTGGGCATTGAAAATGGCCTATTTATGTGGCTGGATTTCAAGCAATATTGTAAATCTCTCATTTATAATGCAGTGTATTTGGATGCGTGTGTGTGTGAGATGACAAGGTATAGGCAACCTTTTTTTTTTTCCCTTGCTGCGTTCTTCAGCTACAAGAATGTAAGTTTCTGTCAAAAACTGAAATATTCAGCTGCAGTCCACAAGTCATGCTCTAGATAGTAATTTGTTTAAAAAATAGTTTAAATAATATTTTTGGAGGACGTTCAGAATAGCTATTGCATTACAGAGAATTTTCCCTCTTGTAGTCTGCTTGGAGTATGTTTTCCTATCAGAACAGCTTTTCAACTTGTCCTTGGAACATTTAATTTTCATTTTTGAATTGCTTAATTACAAATTACAAGTATTTGATGTAGCCTGCTGTTTTCCATAGGAAGAACTAAATGTGCTTTGAAAATGCTGAGCTTTATTTGGCCTTGTTTGCTCCTTTCCCTGTCTTGAAAATTTTTCCCATCTGTGTGGGTTCAGAAGGAATTTAGAGTACTTTAGTAATGTTCAGTGAAAACATTTAACATTGGACTGCAGTTTACTTTTCTGTGGGAGAGGTGGGGGTGTGGTGGGTGGTGGTATTTTTTTAACCCTTACAAACTCTTCATTGGTTAAGAGAATAAACAACATGTCCAGGAACATGTTACAACAACATGAGCTACTAGCTACTTTACAGTTAATAAGGATCTTCTTCACTTGCTGGGTGACCTGCCTAGGCTTTGGGAAGCTGGTAAGAAGGATTTCTGTATTACATCCTCTTGGCAGATCCATGCAGTAATATTGATTGTAGCCTGTGGTAGGTTCATACAAGATTATTGATCAGTCCTGCATTGAAATGCAGGTTATGCTTACCTACACTTGGTGTGGGTGTCTTAATTAGAAAACAGAGCAGGGAAGAAAGCAGTAAGAGGATAAAACTGTTGACTCTCTTATGTCTGCAGTCTCCAGAAACTGATGAAAGCTCTTGAAGCTAATATGAATTGTTGATTAGGCAAAGCATTAACAATATTTTTTTTCTCCCCTTATTAACAGCTGCTTGCAGTGGAGAACTGGAACAGCACACAGAGAGACGGGGAGTCATCTATAGTCCTTCTTGGCCATCAAACTATCCTCCAGCCATAAACTGCAGCTGGTACATCCAAGGAGATCATGGAGATATGATAACAATCAGGTATGGTTTGATATTTGTGGAGGTAAAGGATTGCTTTGCTGAAACAAAACAAAATGGCAGTTTACCTGATACACCAGTGTGAGGCTGTCTCCAGAGCCACTGGATGATTGAAGAAAGCTGAAATTGGTTACACTTCCAGTGCAGCCATGGTTCCAGGCTGGGCACCTCTCTCTCTTTAAAAATGCTTCACTGTGTCTTGTTTCTGTAGGCTACTTCTGATATCCATTATTACAGAAGTCACTTGTGGTCTTTTAATGTATTTATCTTCACAGTGCCTGTGTGAGATTTCATGTATCCCTGACAGATGAGGGAGTGGGAAACAGCAGTATATTTACTCACATTAAATAGTCCTCTTTCCCTTCATTGCTTATAAATAGGAATAGGTGAAGGCTATAAAACCTGGAACAGCTTCAGTGGGCATGTAAAATTCTTACAGAAAAAAAGAGCATTTTCACTAATGTCTTGAAATGGTGCTATGTTTAACAGACAATTGAAGATAATTATTGCTTATTGTTACTTGTTTACCAAAAGACACATGCTTTTGTGCTTAATATTTATTTCCAACAAATCAAATAACAGTTAGCATTTGTGGTACAATTTCAGCTCAATTCTAGAAAAATGCTATTCAATAAAGACTAAAATGTACTGTAAATAGTTTGTTAAGAATGTTTAGGGTGTAATATGAGCATACTGTGAATGTGCTTAATTTCTCTGGACTAGTGGTAGGATCCTTGACAAACCAAGAATTTCTTACTTAAAAAATAAAACCTAGGAAAAGTTTTTTTGGGGGGGTTTAGTACTGTTACATTTGAGACCATCTGCTCATTCTTTGCTTAGCTGCTTAAAAGGATTGCAGAACCTCTTCAACTGCAGATGCTCAGAAACTGAAAACAAATCTGCCACAGATGGAATAATGGGAAGGCTCCACCATCCGTAGTTCAAAACAGGAACTACTCACCAAAAGTAATGAAGTAAATACCTGCCAGCATTTGAAATTCATAAATAGAAACATGCTTTTAAACCCCATTACATTACATTGGACGTGGGGAATTTGTTTCAAAGCAGAGATTGTTGGAAACTGAGGAAGCATACAAATGAGACACAGGACTTGACTCTGGAGAATAATGCTGCAGTTTATGCTATGAAGATGTCCCAGAGCTCCAGTTAGAATTGGAACTCTCTTCTGCAAGTGTGGGGGTAACAGAGGCTAAAGAAACAAAGGAACTTGAGGTGTGGCAACTGGTAATAATGTGTGTACAGTTTAGATGTATGCACAGCAATATGACTTGAAAGATTTCTTCTTAATGGGTTTTGTTTTCTATCACTGAATACACAGCCATATCCTGCCTTCCTCTGCACATGCAAACAATGGAAACTACGTGTTTACATCCCAGGGAGGAGTGTTGTGGTGTTACATTTCTGACTATAAATGTACTTGGAATGACTCACTCCAGAGTATGAAAGGCAAAATGTTACAGCATCTGAGGTTTTCTTTACAAGGCTGTTGCCCTTGCAATGCCAAGGATGTCAAAGAAGGAGCTGACTTGCCTAGGCTAGGAGGTTTCAAATACAAACATGCTTTTTGCTTTCCAGCTGGATATGCTTCTTATTCTAACAATGTATTGGTAAGGGCATAAGAGTAGCTTTTTAAATTTTCCCAGGAAAATCAAACACAGTTCTTGTGCTAACATCTGGATTTTGAAAGGTTCCAAAAGAACCCCATCTCCTTTGTGTTGTGTAACACAGTATGCACTTCCTTTGATCTTGAATTCTAGTTGACAATAAGACAGCAGTGTTATGTAAGAGCGATATATATAATGAGATACAGCAGGAGTCATCAAGGGATAAAATTGCAATTGAAAGTATCTTTTATTTCTAAACTGTTTGCACTTGGTGGTTATTTTTTCTAAACCTATTTTTCAGTAGCTTTCAGTACAACAGTGGCCAGATCTACATGTGTATGTAAGATGCTGGCTTCTGTGGCCATCTCCATTAGAAGCTATGTCTTAATGTCTGTCTTTCATGTGTATATTGATTTTCTTCATACCCTCGCATTTCCATGCTTACTGTTTTGCTTTGTAGTTTACTTTTTAGAAATCCTTCAGGGAGCATTCCCATGAACAGGAACTATATGTTCTTTGGGCTTATACCACTCTATATGCATATTTCAATACTTTCTTTCAAGTTCATGTGTCTGATGGAATGGTTCTGTTGAGACCTGTGAACAAGTCTGTAGCCACTGTGTTCCAGGACTGTGTTATGTCTCTTTAAATTCAGGTAATCAGTTGCTAGTTATTGTTTTGGAAACTACTTGATTTTTCCACCCATTTTCTCTATTTTTATGCTTCTTTGCACAGAGGATTTCATAAAATCATGTAAGATCAGATAAAGATGTCATAGGCAGTAACTGCCTTTGTAGAGGCTTTATAGGTTTGTTTCCTCATGTCTAAGAAAAAGATGAAAAAATTTTTGTTTAGCAGTTGCTGTTACTTGATGGTTGTAATTAACCCTGGTGTGGGTGGAGTATAAATTTATTATTTTATTACTGGAATTTAGGGGACTGCGAGTAAAATGTTCTCCATGTTAAGAGTTCAAGATAAGAGTATTGAAAAGCAATCTTCTTAGTGACCCACTCAAGCTGTCTCTTATTAATTGAGGTGAGATCACCTTCATTGGCTTTCACTTCAGTGATTCATAACAGTGGCTTTGAAAAAAGAAATTGTCAGATACCATTTGAGTTTCAGTTTCTGCATAAAACTGAGGTCTGTTCGTATATTCTGGCTGGTTTGTAATTGTGTGAAGAGTTAAAGGGAGTGCTTCACAGTCTATTTACCAAACTCACAGTGTTTCAGAACTTGACATTATTTGGAAAAAAACTTATAAAAGCCATTTACTTGCTCAGCTTTTGAAGGAATAGCCCCAGTGTCTCTTGCCTAAGGTTATGCAGTTAGCTGGTGCTTGGGAGCTGGGAGCAGAATAGAGCTTTCCTGACTTCAGGTCCTTGTGCTTCAATGGTTAAGCAGAAGTTTTTAATGAGCCAATTAAGTCATCAGTTGTTCACAGTCTACACTTTCTGTGAGGAGCTGGCAAATAGAAGTAACTTTTCTTGCTTAATTGGTTGGTTTTATTTTGGGACTGTGCTTTACTGACCTATCCATAATATTTATTCTTCAATTTTTAAAATGAGTTTGGAGGCCCAAATTGGACATTTACTTTTTTTATTTATTTACTAATTGCTTTCATTCAGATTTTGCATCCCATGTTTGTCCTTTTCCAGTTACTAAGAAAGCTTTCTTTTTCTTTAATCTGTAGTCCCTCGTGCCTAAATTACTGAAAGGGTTGTAGAGAATTCCCTACATTATTTATAGAAGTACTTCTTTTTCCTAGCTGCTACTGTTCCTTTCAGTGCAGATGGCAAGAAACCTAAACTCTGCTAAGCATTAGTTTTGCAGGAAGCACATTTTTCTCATATATATGGACTATTAATGTGTGTTTATGATAGTCTGGTTTAATGAAGTACTTTCCAGCAATGGAAAAATACTTGTCAGAAAATAGGAAAATACTCTTGTAGGCTGTTACTTCATGTGAGTATGTAGGCAAGAACTGATATATATGACTAACCCTGTAATTTCCTGTAAACTCCTGGAGTTCTGCTCACTGTTGGAGGTAACCTCTTTTCCAGTATCATGCCACTGGAAAAAGAATCAGATGAGTTTACTGATTTCTGCAGAATTCAGTAAAAGCAAGAGTTAGTGCAGCATTTCTCAGTTCACACTGAGTTGTTCTGATCCTCAGATTCTGAATGCTTTCAGTGTTCAATAGGCTATTGTTGTACTCTTCTGTAAAAACTTGGAAGAGACATTCCAAGAGGAAGACAATAGCATCTTTCAGGAGAAACAAAACCTGCAAAATTTGGTCCAATAATTTTGATCTTGTACACCAGTCTCCTTCTATATTCCTGTATTGTTTTGGAGATCCACAGGTGGCAGTGAGAACAGGCTAAGGGACAGGCCATTTTAAAGGATGTTCTGTGATGGGTGTTGTGTTTTGTTTACATTGTAGTTCTAGTGCTGGAAATACCAATGTTTGACTGCTTTTCCTCTCCCTGCCCTGTGAAAAAAACTTGGAGGAAAGCCAGGTTCTCCTTCCCTTTATCACCAAGTGCCAAAGCAGGGGAGCATTACTCTAGAAGTGAAGCTCTTGGGTGCAGGGCATGTCTGGAGCAGGGAGGTAAGGCTGTACTTGAGGAGTGCAAGGGCTGGAGTTTAACACCACTGTGCACTGCAGATTGCATGGTCAGATGGACCTCTGGGTCCCCATCCCACTCCTGCAGGACTGTCAGAGGGCTTTGCTGGAGAGGATTAGTGACTGAGCTGACCTGTCTTTTGCTTTTCCTCTCAAATCCTGTGCTTCCCTGCCCAAGTTGTTTAAAAATACTGTGGTACTGACTGGTGCTGCGTGAGATATGGATGATGTTATCCATGAGTACCCTCTGTTTCAGTATGGCTCCTGTTTCTTGTATTAGTCACAAAAAATGATGTAGTTTTTTGATACACAATGTCTGAGGCTTCCCTCAAGAACAGTAACTACAAACTTGAGTACTCTTCCAAAGACTGTACAGTGTCTGTGTAGTCCTACAAGCAGTACAAGCACAAGTCTTTGTCCCCTGTTTCCACTGTATACCAATACTCACTCAACCACTGGACTTATCCTTTGGATAGAAAAATTTGCATTCCAGTTTGAGAAAGCTCAGCTGAATAAATAAATGTTTTGTGGGTAGCAGGATTAAGTTATTCTTCAGAGGACTATAACAGAGCAGCTCTAGATCTAATTAGAGATGATGAAAGATGTAAAGCAGTAGAGGCTGAGTGCAGTATTCAGGACTCTTGGCTAAAATAAACCAGTTGGCTACTTAATGTCAGAGTAGAATGGCAGAAACCTCTAACACAAAACCTTGTTGTCACAAAGGCATTATAAAGTGAAGCCAAATTTTAAATACTTACAAGTGCAAACATATGTATTCATATTGTTTTCATAATTCTTTAGAAAGTAGTGTTTTGTGTAGTGAGGGCTTGTTGAAGTATATCATGCTTTTGGTCTTGTGTAAAATCACCATCAATGTAAATGAGGAAAAATTTGCTTCTAGTAGGGGCAATATAACTTAAAAGGGTGCTAAAATAGAGTGACAATGTGCCTTAATCAAAGGAAAAATTGAAAATACATCTGTTGATTAGTTTGCATAAGGGGGAACATAATTGCTTTGACTTTACTTTGGCTCTTAGCAGAAGAAATTTTATAACTGCTGTGGTATCTATTACACATGAAACTTCACATTAGAACTAGAACATACACAGAGAAATTGTGTTTGAAACTTCTAGGCACTCAGGATAAAGATGTTTGTTTTTGTTAACGAGTTTGTTCTTGTGAATATTCTGTATTGCCCTTTTTGAATACCAAGGCATGTTTTTCAGTAGCTTGTATGTCTCCAAGAGGCATGGTGTTCTTAGGGAATCTGTTAAACACAGTGTTTCCTTGCAAGTCTATTCTGCCTCATCACCCTTGTACCCTGTGGCTGAAGTTTGCATTTGTTAGTGGAGAAGTGTGGGGTTCTGCTCTGAATCTGTCTGAGATCCACAAGTGACACTCAGGAAAATCAGTTATCCTCTGTATGCCTGGGCTTCTGCATTGGAAGCTGGAACTCAAGGTTCTTCCTCTTCCACAACCAAAAAAAGGCTGTTTATTAGCAGTGTACAATACTAGACTTACAAGGTGCAAGTAAAAGATAATTATTGTACACGAATGCAGGCTCTTGAGAGGTATTGCTGTCATCTGCAGAGGAGTTTGTAAACAAGGTATGTGCATGTAGCTGACTTTTCTGTACTCTTCCTTTGTATGAATCTTAAAAGTGTTAAATGTTTTTCTTTTTTTTTTTCTAGAAAGAAATGCTTTTTAAAGTAAGTTACAGACAGCTTATTGTATAGGTAAATTCTTCCCTGGGTTTGTGCAGTCTGTGTTGTGTAACCACTCTGTGGCTGAATTATTTACTTGATAGACAAAAGTAGCTCTTCTCAGCAGAGTGAGGAAAATGAGTGGCTGTGGGACCCAGTTGGAGTGCTGGGAACTGGGTAAGATAGGGGAACAATTTGTTTGCCTCTTTAAGATTGATCATGGTACATCTAAAATAACTACAAAAGTAAAGGATCAAAAGATTTAGTAAATTAACTTGTTTGTATCATAGAAACAGAATTTTTTTTAGTCATTCCTACCCCCCCCCAGTTTTGAGTTTCCATTTCTTGATTTAGTGACTGTTCCCTTTTCTTAAAAACTTCTTACGTTGGGCAGATAGGTATTTCTAATACTTAGTCAAAAAGTTTTCATTAAAAAATTCTTATGAGCAATCCTCCAAGTAGATGATAGAAACCCTACATGATGTGTGGTGCCAAAATGAGTTACAGAGAGCAAAACTGATGTGGTAGCTCAGTAATGCTGTCTCACATCTCATGTAACAAACAAACTTTATGTGAGTACCTATAGCTTCCCTGATGCTTTGGATAATTCCTTTTCATGATGCAGTGGCTGTTCACTTTCTTGGTCATTAAAAACATTTTATGCAGAACACTTGTAACAGAAGTTTATCTTTGAATAGCTGAGTACTTAAATATTTTTATTTTGGCTGCACAGTCATCTAAAACTTCCTTGCAAAATATGCAGGTTTCAGAAGCTTGATGAGATTGCTTATAGCAAGGAATTAAGCACTGTGGGAATATTTCTTCACAGCTGGGAAGACACACAGGGCTTGGTGTGACAAAAAGTTAGAAGAGGAAGGACATTTCTGGGTGGATTGTCCTTGCACATATGTTGTTTGTCATCTCCTAATTTCCATTTTAATTTATCACTTTCAGTGCTCTCTTACTTCTCATGCTCTTGCTGATAAAATTTTTTTGAGAGTTATTAAGCCAATGTGTTTGGCAGAGCCTACAGGTGTGGGTAGGCTGTCTTTCCTGCTTAAATGAATTAGCTAGTTTACATAGTTGCTGTTATTTCCCTTTCAACTTCAAAGGTCAAGATCTGGCAGGCATTGACAGCCTTTTGTAAATACCCATTGATATCAGAAAATTATCCTTCCGTTTATCTGTTTCAAAGAATTTGTCTTTGATGTTTGTGAAGAATCCTTTAGGGAAGATCTGTATTTTGTAGCAGCTTTTCTGCCTTCCTGAAAATTCTGTCTAGATATTTGCATGGAAAATGCACAAACTTCTACCACGTTAATTTGATGTAGCTGAGTTATATAAAAAAGGGCCAAAATTCATTTCTAAGTGTTCTGAACAGTGTGCCCTTTCCTAATGAGTATGCTTTTCTGTGCAGTCTGCAGTTTGCTATTGTCATTGCAGATTGCTGAATACAAATGCAGTCTGTTTCATCAGAGGACAAATACCACATATGGTTCATGAGCCACAGGTTAGGGAGTATTACCCAGTTGTGTTCAGTGTTCTGCAAACAGTCAGGGCACCTCTTTGCACTAGATAAGCTACTATTGAATAATCACTTGGCTTGTGTCAGCAGAAGGGCTAGAAATTTGATTATGTTATAGTCTTGTTTGCTCTGCATTTGCATTCCCAGAAAGGGAATATTTTAATCTTTGAATGAGAAGATAATGGTGTTAGATGTTAGGTTCCATTTCCACCCCTATTCTCTTCTTGATCTCTCCTTGCCCATCCATGGCTTGAAGAGTGGATTTGTGTCTCTCATACTTAGCCCTTTAGGGTTCTTTGTACTGCTTCCTATTGTTCTTTTTCCAAGACAGTAGTCAACCCTGTCATCCCTAGTTTCATAGCTTTTATGGTTGGAAATGACTGCTGAAATTAATTTACTTTCTCTATAATGTATTCCGGAATTTTGCTTTTCCTCATATCTGTATTTTAGGAAGCAGTTTTATTTAAGGACTGAGTAAAAGAGGACTCATTCTTTCAGCTTTTGGAAAGCTTTTGGTATGATGTTTATGCTTGTGAGATGGGTGCTTTTTCAAACTGGGGGATGTGCTTTGTTTCTATACACTCAAGGTGGTATATAGAAGATAGATATTTCATTATCTTTGAATGTGATACCTTTCTGTCAGCACTGCTTGATGCAGAGAGTCAGCCATTAGAGTCTGTTCTTTCTCTGTTAGGTTTTGTTCCAGATACATGTCCTCTTTGTAACTTGTGCTTTCTTTTGTTCTTAACAGTTTTAAGAACTTCGATTTGGAAGACTCTCAGAAGTGTGCAGTAGACTGGTTGATGATTGGCCCGTCTTCCAAGAGGGAGGAGTACAAAGTGTGTGGGTCTTCCATACCTCCATCGTTCATCTCTGCGAGGGACCATGTGTGGATATTTTTTCACTCAGATGCATCAAGCTCAGGACAGGCTCAGGGATTTCGCCTTTCTTATATTAGAGGTAAAATCTTATGGGTTTGTTGGCTTCACTTCATACTCTCTCTGGCAAAACTTGGAAGACAGTAGTACTTTCTTTTGACAGGTGTCTTTGGCCATTGATGACTGTAAAGTATTGGTGTGGTAACACTGATATTATTTGCATGTGGCTTTTTAGCAGTATTGCTGAAGTGTACTGGTCTGACTAATTAGCTTGTGACATGCATGGTAGTAGATGCTGAAAAGTGATATCAGATAGTTCCAAAAGTTTTGATACTGATTTTTTTTCTCCTTGTCCTCTTTCACAGGAAAGATAGGTCAGTCTGTGTGCCAGTCAGATGAATTCCATTGTGCAAATGGGAAGTGTATTCCCAGTACGTGGAAGTGTAATTCCATGGATGAGTGTGGTGATAACTCAGATGAGAAAAATTGCACTGTCCCTCCAACAGACCCTCCATCCAGCATCTGTCCCTCAGGAATGTTTCAGTGCAGTGCAGCCCACTCTACCAAATGCTTGATGAACGAGCTGAGATGTAATTCAGTTAAAGACTGTGGTGATGGTTCGGACGAGGATAATTGTCCTGATCTTTCCTGTGGCAAAAGGCTGGGTAATTTTTATGGATCTTTTGCTTCCCCAGACTTATTCCGTGCTGACCACAGCAGGTCAGACCTTCGTTGCACGTGGTATGTGGACACACAGGATAATCGGCATGTTCTGCTGCAGCTGGATTTGCAGCTGGGTTACAATGACTATGTAAAGGTGTATGATGGCATCGGGGAGAGAGGTGATAAATTAATGCAGACATTTTCACACCACAACAATAGGCATTCTGTGAGTGTGGAGTCATCAAAGGGCCAACTCACTGTCTCCTATCATGCCCGCTCCAAGAGCACTGGCCATGGCTTCAATGCAACGTATCAGGTGAAAGGCTATTGCCTTCCTTGGGAGCACCCTTGTGGAAGTGATGAGGAATGTTTCACAGATAAGCAGCATTGTGATGGCTGGTGGCATTGTCCAAATGGCAAGGATGAGGAGAACTGTCCTGCTTGCCAGAAGAATGAATACCCATGTGAAGGAAACAGTGGGCTTTGTTACTCAATACTAGACCGCTGCAATAACCAGAAGAACTGTCCAGATGGCTCAGATGAAAAAAACTGCTTTACTTGCCAGCCAGGAAATTTCCATTGTGGGACAAATCTGTGCATCTTTGAGACTTGGCGCTGTGATGGCCAAGAAGACTGCCAGGATGGAAGTGATGAACGTAACTGCCTGGTGATTGTTCCCAGGAAGGTCATCACAGCTGCTCTGATTGGGAGTCTCGTGTGTGGCTTGCTGCTAGTGATAGCACTGGGTTGTGCATTTAAATTATATTCTCTGAGGACCAGGGAATACAGGTAAGTGTCTTGCTTTGTTGATGTTTTCATAGCTGTGGTGGTTTTTTCCGTTTTGTTAAAAGGAAAAAAGTGTTGATTCTTAACCAGAGAATTTGCAAAATACTGTGAAATCAAATCCAAGGACCTGATGACAGCTAAATACTAGTCACTGCATTAGTCTTAGAGAAGATTTCTGGGAGTAGTGAGGGAAATATCAGCTCTTCTGTGGTCTGTGAGAAGTTTATTGTGCTGTATGGCAGAATCTGTTTCTAACCTAATCTGTCTTGAGCAGTTTCCTTTTCCTTCTCGTCCTCTTGCAACAAGCCCCTTGCCCCTGCCAAAACCCAAATGCTGAACTGCTACAGTGACGTCTTCACTGAATCAGAATTGAAAACTCTTCACTCCTCCCTAAATACTCATTCTCAGTTCTGCTAAAAGTGGTGTCTTGCTATGCTGGGGCCTATTCTGAGCAGGAGTTGTCCGTGGTGTAAGCTGTGCCCCTTTTCCCTGGTTCTGTATGCCTCATTTTAGTGTGTGTGTTTCTTTGCCTGTGAGAAGTGGGATTCTGCCTTGTAGGACAGAGTAATAAGGGGCTTTCTGGTTCCCATCTCGTCGTGTGCACCAGCTCTGTGCTATGCTGCTGATGCTGTGTTTTAAATAGTGTGCTTTATATTCTCTCCTGATGATCAAATCTGCATGATTAAGGACCTGCAAAAGAGCTGCTGTGCTTAGGTGGGAACTTCAGTGCCTCTGTTCTGCAGGACTGGCAAACCTGTCTGCAACTGCAAGCTGCCCCTGTTGTGTGATTGTTTCCAGTTCTTAGTCTCTTTTCCAGAAATAACCTTTGGGCCCTTGCTGAACAAGTTACTGCTGTTATTAGCACAACAATTACTGGCCAGCTGAAAAAACTTCAGTTGTCACAATGTCCAGCCTGAGACTGCACTAGAGAGTTTGCTGGTTTGATTCATTTGTATTTATACCCTGTACTCTTAGCCCTTTTGTTTAATTTTGCATCCTAATAAGATTTTCATGGAGCTTAGTGGTAAATGTTTTTCTTTACTCCTAGCATGGTTTTACTCCTTTGGCAGTGCTTTTATACATTAGTGTCAGGGAGGCAGGACAAACTGTTACTTCTCTTCCATGTTTTCTCTCTGGTTGTTTCCAGAGCATTTGAGACTCAGATGACACGACTGGAGGCAGAGTTTGTGCGGCGGGAAGCTCCACCTTCCTACGGACAGCTGATTGCACAAGGACTTATTCCCCCAGTTGAAGACTTCCCTGTGTACAATGCATCCCAAGTATGCAGACAAGTGCCAATGAATATTTCAGCAGCCAAACTACTATAAATTAGATAAAATCAATCTGGAAGTGTATTTCAGTGGCTGTGCTAATTATATGGAAGTAATAGAAAAATGTTATATATATGTATATATATCTAATATGCGTTCCATGGAGCTGAAGAACCACAGTTCTGCAGGTGCTGTGGGTAGTTTTGAACACATTAAATGTGTTTGTTGGGGAGGAGCAGTGAGATAAGCACAGATTTTGCTGTACATCAGGACAGAGTGAATAGGGACAGAGAGAAAGGTCAGAAAGTAAATAGAAGAAAAAGGCTTTTCAAGCTGAAACTGCAAATGCACCTGAAACGATACGAAAATAAAGTCTCTAGCAGGATTTTTGGAAAATTCTTAATTTTCCAAAATTATTGTTTTTCATTTACAGATAAATTACACTGGCAAGCTATTAAGTAATTCTATTTCATTGCTAAGTACTCAGAAAACTCCTGTACTCTGTCAGAAGTATCCATCTGAGATACAGTTGCTAATGTGATAATGCACTTGTAGTTTGTTACTCCAGTGGAAAATTAACTTCCTGGGCAGACAAGTAGAGCTTGAACTCATAAAGGAAACACTGTAAGGGACAGAAGTTGTGGCTGCCCTTTCCTGGTCGTGTTCAAGGCCAGGCTGGGTGGGACATTGACCAACCTGGTCTAGTGGGAGGTGTTCACAGCAGGGAATTTGGAATTAGATGATCTTTAGGGTCCCTTGCAAGCCAAAGCATTCTATGAAAGTCTTTTGGTACAGGCAGAGTTGTCTTTGGTGTTCTCAAATAGTTTGTTCGAAAATACACATTTAAGAAGGAAGCACAGGGATCGAGTTGAGCATTGTGGCAAAGTGGAGATATTCGTGGGGAGAGGAGCAGGGTTTGGAAATCCTTTGAGTGTGTGTGAAATGCTAGTTTGCTGCCTCTGTGTTCCAGGCGTCTGTGCTGCAGAACATCCGAACAGCCATGAGGAGGCAGATGAGACGGCACTCGTCAAGACGGAGCTCGTCGCGGCGGCGCCTGGGCAGGCTCTGGAGCAGGCTCTTCCACCGGCCTCGGGTGAGAGGACAGATCCCCCTCCTGACACCTGCCCACACCTCGCAGACTACCCTGGGCGATGGAATCATCAGCGGTGCTGATGGGACTGCTCGCAGTGCTCCACCTTCCCCAGAAGGACCTGGTTTAGAGGCAAATGGCCAAGCCAGGGGCCCACAAGAAGCTGGATGTAGCAGCTTGCAGCCAGAGACTGAAATTACAGAGCCATCGCCTTCCAACATCTTCCAGCCGAACACTTGCACGGCAGCACATGCAGAGCCTGAGGCTGGGCACACCAATAAATCTTTAAGTGCTGACTCTGACAGAGAGCTTAAGCAGTCCAGTAAAGTAGATACAGGAAAGGCTTTCAGAGATCCTTTATCTGAAAGTGGTACAGAAACGATCCATGGAGGGTCAGTATCGAGGAGGACTGTCCCAGAGGACAGTAGTTTAAGTGGAAGTCATCTACTGAGTGAAGATCCATGTAGATTACCCTTAAAAAAGTGGGAGTCTGGTTATCCAGACAGCCCTATGAATGTTCATACCCAAGTGAATGGACAAAACCAGTGTTGCCCTAACTCATACCAGGAGGAGCCTTTGGGTGTTCATGCGGCTTGTTGCCATTCTGTGGAAGTGCCAATGTTACAGTCATCTACTTCCCTCTCTGAAAACAATACCAGTGATGATGAATCTTTACTTGTTTGCTAATAAAAATTTTTGTTTTGTCCATGTAAATTTTGTAGCTTCGTTGTTTTTGTGGCAGTGCACTTTGATGATAAGGTGGTATGTCTGTGCTCCCAACTTTCTCTGTTAAAATTAGTGTGCTTTAATCCTGCAGTGAGTGCAGTACAAGACTGAATGGGACAAGTTTATGTCACTGTTGCTGTGCCTGAAAGTGCAATGGGGCAGAAGTAGGCCAGTATGTGATGTTAGGGGCTAGGAGAACAGGAACATGTCACTGCAGTTTGGAGGCATCTCCATTCTCTGGTATTTCTTTTGTACTTCTACTCACTCTTCATTCATTCTTTGCCTTTCAGTGGTCTTCCTAAAATAGAGAACTCTGTTGGAACCTGGGGCAGACACCAGTCATTGTAACTCTGAGTACAAAGCTACAAATAACATTGTCTTTTTAGGCATAATAATTTAATTAAAATATAATAATTTTAATTAAACATACTTAGGAGGAATTAAAATCTCTTATAGCTTCCTCTTTTATAGAAACTGCTCACTTCTTTTGCTCCCTTCAGAAATGTTTTGATGGCATATGTACCTTGAAGCATCCACTAAATCCAAAGTTTCTGTATGGAATACCCAGAATGAAACCAGATGTCTTAGCTGCTAAAGCTTTGTAATGAGAGTGTAGCAGTGTTCAGTATAAGTGGAGTGCATTGAATCCTAGTTGCAGCAGTATTTCTTTTTTGCATTGTCATGTGTTGCATTTTCTTTATAGTGATGTTGTGAGTGTTGCAGAATTGTTTCCTCCTTCTCTGCCTTTTGTCCTCTCCTCCCTTGTGTTTCCAGGGACTCTGTGCTGGTACCATTTTGAGTGTGCCTGAAGGACACTGAGGCTTTACAGCTCCTCGGGGCTGCACTGGGAAGCCCTGAGCATTTGGTCAGGATCAGACTTCTGTTTTATTTTGAAATAAAATCTGTCTCCCAAGTTTGCTTGTAAGTCTGCTACGTAAGTGCAGATGTATAAGCCACTGGTTTTATTTATCGTTTATTTTTAGAGAATGTTCTTTTACTTTTTTATTTTTGTTTTTTTATCTTTGAAGAGCTGAAATGCATCAGTGCCATTTTGGAAGCTGACGCTGTGTAGATTGTACACACTTAAATGTAAACTGGTGCCTTTTTGGTTTTTAGAGTGTAATTAAAAGGAAGCAAGGTGTTTTCCTGTTAGGAGATGGCATTGGTTAACGAGGAGTCCCTGCAGAATGACAGAACTCTGCTCTGTGATAGCTTGGTCCTCTTGTGGTGGCTGGGGTGGTGGCCAGACTCTCTCTACTCTAACAAGAGCTCTGCTTCAATTCCCCCGTGACAGTGACACACAAAAATGCATTATAAAGGAAGTTGATGCTGCTGCTCCTTAAACATCCCAGTGCTCCAAAACCTGTTTGTTGTTGTAGGAATTCAAGTTGTCCAGAGTTATAAACTGAACTTGTGAAATTGGGGTCTTTGGCACCTGTGGGCCCGAGTTCTGCTGCTCACAGATTTCCTGGCTGTAAAGGCAAACAGACTTCTGCAGTGAACAGTTAAGTTTACATCAAAGTGTCAAAGATTTTTTCCTTTGAATGGGCTATATTTTGCCCTGGATCTTTCACTAGACTCCCTTTGGGGGAATGCCATGAAAAAAACAAGGAATAGGACTTTGGCCTACAAAAGTATAATATGGAAGAATTAAATAGAAGTGATTTCTTTTTTCCTCTTCTATTGTAAATTGGTTTCATACTGTGTATTCCAGAGTTAGAAGATTCAAATTCTTAAGGGCATTAATTCCAGGAAGGGCTTGTGGCAAAATGCATAACAAGAGTTGTAGTTGCATTAAGTAAATACTGCTCAGTAATTTTTTCCAGGTTCTTCTGTGATCAGAACTCATTCCATCCATGAAAATGTAGTTTTGAAAGAGATCTTGCTTTCCTAGCATTTGTAAACATTTTGGGTACATTTCACCTTTGCAAGGCCATGTACTGTAGTCATTGCACTGCCAGAGTAGTTGTTTCCATCAAAGGCTATAGGTTTTAGTGTCTTTGTTGTTTTTTTTTTTTTTGTCTAAAGGTAATTTTAAGTCCATAGCCTTGTATGTGTAAGGTACTTAAGTATAGTTAGGAGAAAGATTAAATGTTTATATTGTGTGGATATGAAGGACCTTAGAAATAGATGTATATTTATTTCTCTTACACAAAAATATTTCTATAATAAAATACTGCTGGTCATGCCATGCCTTAAACCATCACCATCATAAGGCTCATAGAGTTAAAATATGTACTTCAGAGTACTGCTATATTTTGGGAGCAACCCTGAACAGCTAACACTGTTTTAAGATGTGTAACTTCACGTTATTTCTTATGTGTATCATACATATTTTGTGTATTGGTTTGGTAACTCAGTGAAAATTTCACTGAGAAGGTTTTACTTTTAGAAACTTAAAAGTCCAGGTTAATGAGAATTTGATGTTGAAGCATACAGAAGTGTTCACAGCCCTCACTACTGGACTATTCAGCTTTGCATCAATGAGAAATACAAGCCTGGTGCTCTTTGCAAGCACTGACTTCTGTGTGTGCTGCAGGGCAGTTTTCTCTCCTAGCTCACCCCTTGGAAGGGAAGAGCCACAAATGCACTGTTAATTTCACAGAAGAAATCACAAAGTCTGCCTTAGTGTGTCTGCCCTTCTGCCATCTCTTGTAAGTGTTAAACAGGGAATCAACCATCCTTGAAGGCCCCTCAGTTCTGATTCTTATAAACTGCCTCCTTGTATTCAGAACTTCTTAAAATTAGGGGAAAAGTGGAGATACAACCTTAAGTTAATCAGCTAGTAAACTTTTGGGTTTTGTTTTGTCAGCTAGTAAAATTTTTGTTACTTAAATAATGTTTTTCTGCACTCTTTAAAGATTTTCGTAGACAGGAAACAAAGTGTTTAAGTTGTTTGTTTGGTTTTCATTTTTTAAGATACAAAATTCCTCTCCAAGCAAGCCAAAAAAAGAAATAACAACCCCTTCTAAAGGACTCCCCTTCCAAAAAAACCCTCTGAATAGAAAAGAATACCCACTGGTTTCAAAATAATGCAAGCTTATAGGCAGCATAAAGGGAAAAAGTGATTCCCTTAATATTTTCTCTACTGCTATTAAAACAGGGAATATTTCTGTTAGAAACTCTGGTACCTTCCAGCTTGTCTATGGCACTGCATCATCCCTTAAACATACTTGTTCTCTATTTCTGTTCTTTGCTTTTTGGCTTTTTTGTTTGTTTTTAGTTTGTGTTGTATATATTAATTTAGTTACAGCATTTTACCATAGCGTGTGTGCAGGCATGCGGTTCAGGTATGGCATCATGTTTATCATGTCTACTGCTGCTCCCTGGACTGAGCAAGATACTAAGCAAGACAGATGCTGGGCATCATCGTGCTTTGCCTTGCTTTGGCTCTCTTATTTTTAATAAAATTTCACGTGCCCAGAGCCTGTGGGTTTCTGACTGTCACTCTTAACACCTCAGCTTGAGGATTCCTAAACTGTACTCCCACAGTCTTAGTTTGACTCAGACTCTTATTTGTCAACCCATGACTCCATGTGTTGACATGAATTTGGGGAGGGAGGGTGTATTTTGGTTTGGTTTTGTAATTCTGGGGTTTTTTTTATCATCTGCTTTTTCTGGTAGCTCGTTGAAGGGGTATCACTTTTTAAATAATACATGTGACATCTTGGTACTAGGAAATTCACTGTTGTATACAGCTGCTTTTAATATGTATGTATGCATATATCCCAACCAAAAAAAAAAAAACAAGCCCTGAAGTGTATGACTATTAGGTTGGTTAAAAGAAATAATTTCTGAAGTACTCTCCCATTTCTGAGGCCAGTGCTTGTTTTACTCATGCTTCTCCTTCCCCGTATCTTTGAGCCACTGCTGGCTCTGCCCTGCTCTGTTTCAGAAGGTGAAGGCTGAGTTACTTTGTGTTGACTGTGTTCCACAAACTGGGAAATCTTCATCTGCTTTGAAGAGAATTGGACAGACTTCATGATGATCCCAGATTTATCTGTAGCCATGAAGGGTGGAAGGACCCAGCCTGGTGCAGAAGGATGCTACCTTCTAGAAAGGCTTGGCTTTGCTTTGCTTTGCTTTTGCTTTGCCATGAAATGCTCATTCAGCTACAGTGGCTGAAGCATTAATGTTTCAAACCATACCATCACACCCTGACATGAGGCTGAAATGAGAATAACCCATGAAATGGAAATAGAGTAGTAAATGATACCTGAGTGTTTGCAGGCCCTGTGCAGTACAATTGATATGCCTTACAACAAACCAAGGGGCAAACCTGAGAAGCCTGAGGGAATTGGGTACTTTTTAATCAGACCTTTCTCTGAGAGGAAAAACTGCTTTTGCTTATTAAAGACTTTTGGCCTTGGCCAGAAGTTGAGTTTTAATCTCCCAGGCAAGTGCTAGGGTTTAAAATCCAGTACAAATAGCACTTTGCAGGCAGCACACCTCGTGTCCTGTCCTTTGTCAGTCTGTCACCCTAGCAAACAGTTCAGTGAGCTGTTCTTCCTCTGCAGATTCTGGCTCTTGTGTTCTGGCTGCAGGGATTAAATGGTTACCAAGGCTGAGGTGAGTGGTGGATATTTACATTTTATTCCCTTTCATTCTGTGTGTTCCCTGCTTTTGGATCTCCCTCCTTTCTATCGCTGTGTCTTACTGTAGGACTTTAGGACAAATTAGGTTTTGGCCTCTCTACATCTTCTTACTTTCTAATCCTTTTTCTTGGATTTTCCTTTTCCATTTTCCAAGTGCAGAAGTTTCTCATTGAAGATAGAGCACTGGTGAGAGGTGTCAAGGACCAAGGAGAGGAGGTTTAAAAACCAGAGTTTGGTTTGCCTGTACTCACAGCTGGAGGTGGAGACAGGACACAGCTCTCTGAACTCCAAAGCTTTAGGAAAAGACAAATTCTAAGCAAAGTTTACCCTTCATTTTTCTTTCAGTGTCTCTCATAGAACTCCTCAGCAGGTGAATAACTGTGAGCAATTTCTGATTTGGTTCTTGGTACAAAGGGGCTGGAAACCAAATGATTTTTTCCCAAGGTTTAACAGTAAGTGAAACGTGAGGAATACCTTGACAAAGGTCTCAGAATGAGAGCTGTGGGACAGTGTATCTGCTGGGGGCTGGTTGGTTGATGATTTGTTGTCTTTCCTTTGAAGATGAATTATTTTGTTTAATAATTAATTTGTGCTTTTCAGCACATTTTTCTCACAGCACTAGCTTGTTTGGAGCTGGGCTGTGGCAGTGCCTCTGTCCTGGGCTCCCCAACACACCACAGCAGCTCACCAGGCAAAGGTGCTGCTGCCCTGGGGCCACCAGCCCCTGTCCTGAGGTTGCCAGCTGCATCAGGGCTTGTGCTTTCCGAGGTGATGGAGCGTGGCTAATGAAATGTCTGCATGTTTTTGGAGCAGCACGGTGCTGAACCCAAGGCTCCATCCCCAGTGGCCAAGTGCTTAAGAGCTGCATCCAGTGTTCCTCGTGGGTCCCCCCAACTCGGGATATTCTGTGACTCTGTGACTCTCATCCCTTCATCCTTCTGAGATCAAACTCTTCTGGTTTATGTGCTAACGTGAATGGAAAACAATAAATTCCTTTATCAAGGTTTTGAAAACACTTGAGGGTGGCCAAGCCAGCAGAAGTACCTCTGCCTCATGCTCTCTGTGCTTCCCAACAGTGCCCACTCAACTCCTGGAATTTTATCTTCTCCACTTCTGCCTTGCAAAGCATGTGGCACAGTGTCTGTTGCCACCTTTTTCCAATCCTGTGATAAATCAGGTAAGAATAATCCAATCCATGTTTTATTTACTTTGCCTTAGGCTGACTTACAGGTGATACTCCCCAGAGTATTTTTCTGCATGACAGCCTCTAATATTTTATGCTACATAAATATAATAGCACATAACATATAGGCTTATATAGTATTGCATTGCTATTCAAGCTTTATTTAAACTCCTTTTGGAAACAGCTTGCCTTTCTTTATCAAGTATCACAATACTCTCAACATGCTGATAGTGTCAGCTGTTTCAAGGGTTTTTTGTTCAGTGGACTTTAAAATACAAGTAATTTTGTCTCCTTTGGGGCTAGTTGCTTTGTCTTTAGGAAAAATCTCTCTTCTATGGGCTGAGTGCTGCTAAATTTCATTTTCATTTTGCATATGAATTGATATTTCTAATTCTGTACATTGATTTCTATGGCTAGGAATTCTACATGCTAGGCACTAACCTTTGCAAAGCCTTTAATGTATGTGATGCTGGGAGCAGAGATGAAGCTGTTCCTAAAAATGAAACATGGTGGAACACTTTTTGGGGATTGGTATGTAATTCAAAGATAAGGTCTAGTAAATCATACTGTTCTAATTAAGCCTTCTGGTTTAAGGCCAAATGTTGCTACTTTTAAAGCATGTCAGTATAATCAGGGAAAACTTGAGCCAAACTCAATTAACAGTTATGAGGAATTTGTTCTTTAATTTTGCTTTTGATTTCCTTATATAACAGCCAAGAAAAGCCTGGGTAGCTGTTGCAGCATTACTACTATTACTATTATTATTACCTTTCTCATTACCATACAGACTTGTCTCAAGAGCTGCAAAGTTTCCATGCTGGCTGATTTCCATACCTTAATTGTTTAAGCAAACAAAAATAAACCCACGCCAAAATTTGGCAGTACTGAAAGCAATCAATCTTTGTTGTGCTGTAATACATTTTGTAATACATTTTGTTTTCCCTCTAGCTAGTAAAGGTATTGAAAGAATTAATCTGTTGGAAATTATACCTCAGAAAGTGGATTTTGAGCTATGGAAAAGGAGACCTAGTCATGAGAGCCTCTGACAGTGGTTAAAGTTTCAGGTGCTGCTTAGCCACAGGGAGGTCTGCTCTGAACTTTTTTTTAAAAGCAAGCTGAATATTTATGATTTCCATTAGCAAACTATATATTCATACTATTATGAATAATACTATATATTCATAATAGTGGAATATATATGATAATGTGGAATATTTATTTACTTTTGTGCATATATACACACAAAACCACACCTTTTTTTCTAGCTAAATATATAATTTAATCTCTTACAGTTAACAGCTTTACACAAAAAGAAGAATGTAAGCTGTGTTTCTTTTTACTGTCTACCATCTGAAAGTTTGGAGAAAGATGAATAGAATTTTAATATATAGATACTATTATTATTTTTTTATTATACTACAAAAGTGTTTATGAATAATTAAGTGATAATGAATCCATAATTTTTGTGCCAGGGCCATGGAAAGATACTTTTAAAATTACATTCAGATGGCTGTTACCAAGGCTACTGAATGTGATAGGTTTTATTTTCAAATACTGTGAAAGAATAGTAGCTCAGAGCTGTTCTCACATTTTGCATTTTCAGAAGATTCCCTGGTGTGAACGTGGCCATATTGCTACGGCAGCAAATCTCTATATATTAATTAAGTGCATGAATGAGATTTTTTTTTTTTCCTGGTGTATGGCACAAATAAAATATGCAGAACACTTTTTAAGGAGCATCTGATGTGTGAGTGTTCAGGCTTGTTACTTGGTTGAGCACAGCTGAAATGGGGGATTGGTCTCTGAAGCACTGTGACACCACCTGACAGCCAACAGACAGAGAACCGTGACACCACCTGACAGCCAACAGGCAGAGAACATCAGTGACACCACCTGACAGCCAACAGGCAGGAGATCAGTGACACCACCTGACAGCCAACAGGCAGAGAACATCAGTGACACCACCTGACAGCCAACAGACAACATCAGTGACACCACCTGACAGCCAACAGACAGAGAACACCAGTGACACCACCTGACAGCCAACAGACAACATCAGTGACACCACCTGACAGCCAACAGACAGAGAACACCAGTGACACCACCCGACAGTCAACAGGCAGAGAACATCAGTGACACCACCTGACAGCCAACAGGCAGGAGATCAGTGACACCACCTGACAGCCAACAGACAGGAGATCAGTGACACCACCTGACAGCCAACAGGCAGAGAACATCAGGGTCCTTTCCCGTGCTTCCTTTGAGTTCCTCTGCTGAGCCTGCTCCATGTCTGCATCTCCCCAGCTGGCACCTGCATCATGCTGGGCTTCCTGCAGGAGTTCCTGCGTGGTGCAGAGAGCCCCATCCCATCGGGGAGGCAGGAACCCCCCTCCACCTCTGCAACAGCCTTCAGCACTGAGACTCTGGGGATTCACATCACTACCAAACTGAGATACTGGGGATTCACATCACTGAGGCACTGAGATACTGGAGATTGAGAACACTGCCAAACTGAGATACTGGGGATTTACATCACTACAGCATTGAGATACTGGGGATTGAGATCAGTACAGCACTGAGATACTGGAGATTTACATCACTACCAAACTGAGATAGTGGAGATTTACATCACTACCAAACTGAGATACTGGAGATTTACATCACTACAACGCTGAGATACTTGAGATTTAGATCTGCTTCAGATCACTCTTAGATTACATTAGAGATTTAGATCACTGCTTCTGTATCTTTTCTTCTGCATCACAAAGTGATGCTGGGATGGCCCAGATGGTTGTTGGTGTTGTAGCTTTTCCTCTGGTCTGTGCTCAGTGCAGCCAGAGCTGGGCTGAGATGCTGCTGTGCTCCTCCAGGTACGTGGAGGGGTGATCCTCTGGATTGTAACTTCTGTGCTTCATTTTACATGGGCATTCACCCCACCCAGGGACAGCAAGAGCTTTCTCTTGGTTTCTGTATGTTGATTTTGTGTTGGGAACTGCCCTAGTTCTGAAATGCCTAGATTTGTATGTCTCTGGTGGACCCTCATGGTGACTAAAATCAGTATTCCAGAGCTGTGTCTGTGCTGCTTTCCCCCGCTGAGCAAGAACGCTGCCAGAAAAAAACCCCAACCAGCTCCTTATTTTACATTTTATTTCTTTTCTTTTTTTCTTTTTTTTCTTTTTTTTTTTTCTTAGAGAATAACTAAAAGCTACAGAGGCCATAAAGGATGTAGCTCATTTTATGGGCTTCACTATTGGTGCTCTAAAACAATTTTTTTTTCCAGAGAATCTTTTTTCAAAAATCAGCATGTAAACAAGGAGCCACTTCAGCCTCAAAGGCCACGCTGCTGTTATTTCCTCACTGCTGTCTCGCTCACCAGCCGCCAGGAGTGGGCAGAGGAGGCCTCCTCCTCAGCACCTCCACACTGGGGGTACACCACAAAACACAGCTTCTGCCCCCAGCACGTCATGGACTCTGCAAGGAGCAAATGACCAGTGGTTAATGGGTGCTGGTGGGGATGCTCCAGCTCTTCTGAACAAGTGGGTGATGCTGCAGCAACGCCAGGTGGGACGGAGGCTGCAGAGCCCTGCTGCCCACTGACTGCCCCCTCCAGCCCTTCTCACTGCAGCTCAGTGATCAGAGTGTTGGTGAAGCAGGGCCAGTGAAGGTGGGACAGCTTTAGGGATACCTTCCCCCAGCCCCTCCCAGAGCTGCCAGTGCTGCCCATGGCAGGCGGATGGGATGGGATAGCATGGCATGGCATGGGATGCTTTTTTCGGAATGGGATGGCATGGCGTGGCATGGGGAAGGGGATGGGATGGCATGGGATGGGATGGGATGGGATGGGACGGGACAGGACAAGATGGGACAAGATGGGATGGGATGGCATGGCACAGCACAGCACGGCATGGCTCCCAGCCCTCCTGGCACTGTGTCAGCCCAGCTGCAGTGACCACTGGCCATGGGGAGCTGCTGGCAGCAGAGCCAACTGCAGCTGAGAGGAGCGCTCCAGTCAGAGCAGAGGGCTGCAGCCTGCTTGTTTGGAAGTCCTCACCTTGGAGCAAAGCGATTAAAAATCACAACCAAAACATAAAAGACTATTTGCAGTTTCAATTTCACGTGAGGGATAATGTAGTGCTTTATAAGAAACTTTTGAGTATGAGATAGTTCATCATGGCCCACAGGGCTTGGGCACAGTGGAAGAAGGCAGAGCAAGGTCAGACAAACTGCTCAGTGCCCTTGTGATTGCTCGTTTGTCTCCGTGTGTGTAAAGTGACACCGCGGTGTGTTTGCCGGGTCAGGCTGCTGTGAGCAAGCCGAGTGGGTGGGCACAGAGGCATGAGAGGAGGCAAATGTACCCAGGAGTGCCCAAAGAAAAGCACTGCCTGGCCACTGTGTGCCCAGGGGCTGCCCATGGCTGAGAGTGGTGGCCAGCCTCATGCAGGCACTTTGCTGGCTGTTGTGGTGCCAGTGTGTCAGAGTTCATGCAGGGAGGCACAGAGTGCTGGCTTACCTATTAGCCTATTTACACACTTTGGTTTATTTCTCCAGTAGACTCCAAGGAAAAACACTGGCACTCCGGTTAAAATGATAATTAGTCCAACCCCACAGACGATCGGCTCAGAGTATAAGCTGAAGATCAGCAGAAATGCCCAAAACGCCAGGTAAGTGATGGGGATGAGGAGGTTCACCTACCAGGAGAGAGCAGAGCAGAGCACGACTGTGCAGAGCAACAGCAGTGGCTGACTGGTTGTGGTGGGCTGCAGGCTCCAGGGCCCCCCTGGGTTGTGCCCCCCTTCCCTCTGCTGCTGTTGTCCTCTCTGCCCACCCTAAGAGGTTCACAAGAGATCTGCCTGTGTATCCTTCTTTTACACTAAGGGCACTTTGGGACATGGTTTGGGAGCTGTTCCCACCCCATCCCACCCTTTGCATCACTATTGCAACCAAGAAATTTAGCTTTAGCAGTGTCACCTTGATAGGTCTGAAGATTTTGGGTTTCTTCCAGCGTAGAACAATCAGGCCTATAATTGTCACTCCGTAGCAGAGGTAGTTAATAAATGACACGTAGTTGATTAGCGTGTATGTGTCTCCAACCAGCATGATGACAAGTGTGGCCAAACACTGCAAAGAGAGGAGCACAGCCTTCTTCAGCCATTGCTAGAAAATGTAGCTTAAAAACAACAAAACCAAGCAAAAGTCCCATTGAGGCATTACAAATCCCTTTGTTTATGGCACCTGCTGGGCGTGTGTGGCTTCCTGTGGCTCTGTTCCTTATCCCCAGGCTGTGCCAGCAGGGCTGGGGCTAAATGTGCATTTAGGGGGATCTGGGGCATGCTGAAGCCTGAGACTGGAGGGTCTGTTTATAAACACCCTGGGCTGCTGGCATAGGTGTCTCTGCTGCCCATGACTGGGCAGGCAGGGCTGGGAAGGTTGGCAAAGCTCCCACTCCACCTTGTTCTGTTAAGTGTTTTCAAAGCTATTGAACCTCATGGTGAGGACTCCAGGTGAAAGGGTTTCTTAGACTTAACATGTTGTGTTTCAGGCACTGAGTTGTTGCAGGTGCTCTGTATATTATAAAGAATTAGAGGTTTGCCCTCTCCCCTCTTGGCTCATGTCACAGCTGATCAGCATCATCAATCTTATGAGCATTACTGGTGTTTGGAAACTGACAGATGGATGGTGGAAATTACCATGCTTTTTGCTTTGCTTTTTTGAACTCTGTGTCTGCCTAATACTGATACTGAATTGATTTTTGCCTTTTTTGCTTTTATATACTCTCTATATTCTGTACATATACATTTGTAGCACTGCAGCCTATTATAGTACTCTTAGCTAGCTTTTCACCTACTCTATTAGACAGAAAGACAAAATAAATTCCCCAGTGGCTTCAAGCTGTGGGTCCAGGTTTAGATTATCTGGGAAGCCAAGGTTGAAATTAGCTCTCTGAGACACATTGTCATTACCAAAGTTTAGTGCCTATCTAAGGGGCAGGGGAAGGATTCAGAAAGGGTTGAACTGAGGGGGAATTACCTCATCATTTATGCCTCTAACTGGGGATTCTTGTCAGTTATGCTAAATTGCTAAACATATAAAAATTGCATGCACTTTAGGTCATGTCTGCATCTTTGTCTCTTTCCACCTAGCGAGCTGTGCACCTGAGGATCCTTATAAAGGTAACCCCTTTTTATCACCTGTGTCTAGCTTGTGATTTTAGGACCAGCAAGAAGGCATCAGTACTGTAGACCCAGGAGAGCTGACTTGGGGGCCAGGGCACTGCTCCTCGAGCCCCTCACCCCACTCGTTGGTAGCACAGGGGGTGAGCACTGCCCTGCACGAAATCCTGCTCCAGTGAGCACTGTCTGCTGGAGCCCAGAGCCCGAGGGAAACTAAATATCCAAATCCCTCCAGAGAGTGCTCAGGATGTTGGTTTGTGCTGATCCAGGCTCCCTTTGTGCTTATGTCCCTTTTTTCTTAATTAGCTGTTTCGATAGTAAATTCCTCCCAGGAGGGAAGGTTTCTGCACCTCCAGCACCAGGAATTAAGCACCACCACAACCAAACACCCAGCTGGTCCCTCTGTTCCCCTGTTCAAAGCCTTGCAGGCTTGGCAGGGGGATTTCAACACCTTGACCTGTCTCACCACGAAAGGGATTTAAAACTGGCCAGCACCTCGTGCTGCTGCCACACAGCTCCCCTGAAGTGGGCACTGTGCCACCTGTGTGTGCAGCTCTGCTGCCACTGAGGCTTTTGCAGTGATGTCCCTCGGAGTGGCAAGATTCCATGCGTGGGTGACACTGATGTGTCAGGTCTACTCACAGAGCAGGTGTCATCCCCAGTGGCTCGTGGCTGAACAGGGGGTGCTGCCCTCCAGATGGCCTGGCCACAGCCACCTGGCTGGCAGGGGGGCCAGCTGCTCCCCACCATCTTGCAAAAAAACCTGCAGTCTAAATTTCACCATTTAAATTTAGCCTGGCCCCTTGAGTTTTGGAAGTAAAATAGTACATCAGTAAATTCAAGGTCTCACTGGTAGTGTTGAAATAGCCATTCTTCATGTACAAACAAACTTCTCTCCATGCAGAGAGCTTCAATGGAAGTGATTCAATGGAAGATTCAGTGATTCAATGGAAGAGACAAGGAACCTGATGTGTTAGTTAGGCTTGCCTAAAGTGTGGCCCCTTTTGCTGTTGTATCTGCCTACACTATACTATTATTATCTTTCCATTTGTTAAGAAATAAATATTTCCTAGCAGCATTTGACGTGCACTGAGCTGCATTAAAACACCTTCAAATGATGAATTAATATGCCATGATAGTTCTGTGATTTGCATTTGCTAGAATCACATTTGCTGTGATTCAGGGGGGATGCTGTGGCATGGATCAGCCAGCTCGACAGGCAGCTTGCTCTCCTTGGGGCTGTTCCACAGAGAAACAGCCTCTGAGACTCAGCGTGCTGTTTCAGCTGATGTGTTTTTAAGGACAAAGGAATTCTGCCTCATGGGCCCCTGCAGAACCCAGGCTCCCATCATGGCTGCTGCCCAGGGTAGTTTACCCCAAACCTTCAATGGGCAATATGCAAGATGTTTGTGATTGGGCACTAAGCCCCAGGAATGCTGTAAAACCTCAGAAAAATCCATATTTTGTCATAAAAGTGGAAGGAGCAGGAGGCCTATCTGGTGAAATTTGGTCTGGGTGTATTGTGCCAGAATTGCTGTTAGAGCTGGGAGACATGTAAACATGCATTTTTCTAGTGCATCTGGGGTCAAACCCTCGTGGTTTTGATATCAGTGGCAAATCTGCAGCTGGCAGCCATTGCTGCAGCCAAGATTTCAAGCAAATGCCCTTTGGGGAATTCCTTTGCTTGGGCCCTGCGGCCATGGACAGCAGCAGTGTGAATCATTTTCCCCTTTATCATCTTCTCTGCCACTGTAAAACACATCACACATTCTAGTTTCACTATTGGTAAAAGCACATGAAGCTCTTTGTTTCAAATAATAACTTCCCTAAGTCATTAGTATTGTGGAAATTTATACTGTCTGAAAAGTGAGGGGAATCTTTTTCCCACCAGCAACTTTGGCCAGCCCCCAACAGCTGCCCCGTTGGTGTCTGGCCTTTGCAGGTGACCTCTTGTCTGCCTGGTGTGCCATTCAGCAGATGCACTACTCAGGGCCACTGTAATCACTGTCCCTACTTAATTTTTTGGCCTGTGGAAAGAAATACTTGTGGCCCTCAGAGACCTGCCTGGCTACCCCTCAGAAGACACCTTGGTTGTTGGAAGTAATTTTAGGAGCACTCTGTCCTTTCCCTGGGACCCACCATATCTCTGGTTTGGTGGCAGGACCTAAAGCAGCCTTGCCTGAGTGGGATTAGCAGTGACCACGGAGATTTCCAAATGCTTGTGGGAAGCAGGCGAAATTGGTCTAAGGACCTTGTCTTTTCTTAAATGAAGTAGCTCTGTTTGAAAAGCCAGCCCCTGTCTCTTGCTGCAGGACAAGAGTTAATGAGCCTAAGCTGCAACTCGGGCTATGAGGGAAACCCCTCGGGTGTCAAGGGGCCTGGGAGAAGGGGGAATTATTTCCGAGGCCGAAGGCTGCTTCTCCCTGGGGCAGCTGGGGCTGCTCAGCAGGCACCCACCAGCTGCGATTCAGGGTGACCCACCTCTCCTCTTTGGGGTGAACCCCCCTCGAGGGTTTTCCCAGCTCCTCTCCCAGTGGGTCAGTGTTTCCAGAAGCAGTTACACGGCGACAGAGAGGGACAGTAACTTACGCAGATGAGAAGGGCGGGGATGGGCGTGCAGTGCTCGACGTGGATCATGGCGAGCAGACTGGGCAAATGGCCTTCCCGAGCACCAGAGAAACACAACCTGCAAATAAGAAGAGGAGTGATGAATCCACGGGGTGTGCAACAGCCTCTCCAGCCCCTAGTAACACCTCTCATCCCAACCACCTGCCTCGGTCCTCTCATGGAAGGGAGCTGTGGCTGCAGCTGCAGAGAGAGCCAGAGACGGCGTCCCCGGGGAAAGGGATCTGAACTGAACCCTCCAGTAAAACTGAACCTTTCACAGCTGCTGTCACCTGGGAACAGACCTGCTCCGAGATGCCAAAATACCTGCAAGGACTGTCTGCTGGCCAGCGTTGTCTCTCTGCCCAGTAGGGATGAACACTCTGAAGGTTGTGTGGGTTTTGACAGTGTCAAAAGGGGTTTGGATAAGGTTTGACATGCCTTAGCATCTCCCTTCTAAGTGAATAGCCTGTTACATATGCACTCTGATTTGTTGCATTTCATCATACCCATGAAAGGGTAAGCTTTATAAATAAATAACTTTCCCAAGGTACTTCAGCTGTTTCCTAAGAAAACTGTATAACTTCTGAATTAAATTCAGACAGGTCAGTTATTACAAACAGACTTTACTGATTACAGTCTTACAGACTTTACAGATTCTGGCCCAACTATCAGCAGTATGCATGCAAAGCATCTTGCTTGAAAGGTGATTTTCCAGCATGGGCATGAAAATGCCTGTAACTGAGTACAGCACCAGGCCCTAAAACTCCTCTTTGAGCAAAGCACAGTTTAGCTGTGGGCTACTGGAACTTTACTGATATAAAATTACTTTGGTTCCATGCTAAAGCTGTGTTTGGCTTTTACTCTGAAATATTCCACATCTGCAAACACTTTCAATAATTCTTGAGGATTAATTTGCAAGAAATTTCATGATTCAATATTACATTTGCTGATTTGAAACAGAATAATTCGTAACTGATTGTATCCAACATACCCAACAACAAACTCATGCTCTACAACATCCAAAATGTCTAGCTAGCATTTCTCTAGCAAATGCAATTAAAACAGCCCCTCCCCAAATTAGATAATGTTCATAAAATTGTACTCCATCTAACCTTGATGAGGTAAAAAGGTATCCATTTATTCCTCCAAATGTAGATAGGGCCACTGAGACTGGCATAACCCAGGAAAAATAGCCCAGTAACTTTTCACCAAATGTCTAAAGCAACAGAAGGCAGAGAAACTGAAATACACTGCAAAGCACAGCACTGAAATCAAAGTGTGTTTTATACATCCAGGGAATGGTTTACTTACTACAGCCACAGC
Organism: Promerops cafer; assembly: GCA_013398275.1. Taxonomy (NCBI): domain Eukaryota; kingdom Metazoa; phylum Chordata; class Aves; order Passeriformes; family Nectariniidae; genus Promerops; species Promerops cafer. The sequence goes on along the minus strand of VZSE01014393.1, from coordinate 33,863 downwards.
GTTGGAGGACAAGAGCTCTTGGGGTGACATGGCAGTGAAATATGCAATGTTGGTGAACGTGTACACAAATGTCACCAATGGGATGGATATGAATATGGCACGAGGTAGGTTCCTAATAAAAGAATTAGGAGGGTAGATAAGAAATTACAATCATGCACAGCAAGACCACAACAACTGTGTAGGGCCCGGGGGTGGTCGCTCAGCTGGGTGGGTTCCTTGGCTGTTCCTCTGGAGGGAAGCAGTGCTTGCATCAGCTCTGAGCCACTGCAGGCTGGAGGAGGCTGAAGTGCTATGAAATGCTGTGTCTGCAGGGAGCTCCCTGGGACAAACCTACCACCAGCTCCCTTTGGGCTCTTGATTGGCACTGGGACAGACTCTTACTGAAAAAGGAAACACCCACTTCCCACAAGCCCTGGGTACAGGCACCCTGGTGGAGTAAAATGTCTTGCTTTGCTTTACCTTCACCTGCTCTGCAAAGGAAAGGGATCCTGTTGTTCAGCTGCTGCCCTGGCCCATTGTGTACCCTAAACCTGCTCTGGTCATACAATACCATGGCAACTTACAGCAGTACAGATGTCCTTGATCTCCAACCCAGAGACCTTCTTAGAGGTGCACACCTGAACTGTTCTGTATCTAACATAATACATTTTTCTCTGTGTGTCAGATTTGGAAAAAAAAGGTTTTAGAAAGCATGTTTAACCTTGTGAATTTGAATAGATTTAGTAAAAGTAGGAAGTGGTTTTGGTTATCCAATTTTTTAAAATACTTTTATTTCTCCACTAAGGCTGCAACAATAATAATAATAATTTTTAAAAAGGCCATTTGCTCTATTCTCTCTTTATTTCTCAACTAAGGCCATATTTACCTTATTTAAGTAATAACTTTTTTATTATTCAGCTTTGAAATCGTGGTGGTCCATTACAATATTGTTGTTTAGTAAGGAAGCACATTGCCACACTTCATTCCTGCCAAGACCTCTGCCACACTTTGCCACTCACTGGTGTGCAGAGCTGCTCATAAGGCTGTAGCTTTAAGTCATCCCCATCCAAGCTGTAATATCTTACATTTCTTCTTGTTTAATTGCTGGGTGCACTGGATGCCCAGAAGTAACTAATGCTCCAAGAGCTGCTCTTGACATTTGTCATTCCGCTTTAGTAACTCAGAGATGTTGAAATATTTGAGCATTGCTGGACTAAAATCCCCTTTCCCTCCAGCCTCCTCAGCCTGCTTGTGATAAATCCTTTCCAAGCCCTTCCCCTAGCCAGGATCAGCAGTGACCCAGTGAAAGTTGCTTGGCAGGCTGGTGCCCACAGCTGTGCTGGGGCAGAGTGCCACTCCCACTGCACAGCTAATCTTCTCTTTCAGGTGTCTGTGGGAGACCTTTGGGTGAAAAAGCAAAGCAACTTCCAGGATAATTCAACTTTTTTATGACAAGGAAGATTCCTCCTGTAGATACTTGTGCATTATCCCATCCATGGTTAATTTTCTGCTATGGAAGATTGAATAATGACTGAAGAGTGACATAAAGATACTGCCTTGTCTATAGGCTGCCTTGATTCACTTAATACCTTGTGCAATATTTTTTTAATTTCGGTGTTTCTGTAACTTGGCTGCTCTCTGTTCTAAACAAAACTCTCTCTCCTTGGGAAAGGCCAGTCCCACAGACATGGAATGCCATTGCAGCACCTTAGGAAATGAGCAATACTACCAGAGAGCTCCAGTGTCTCAGCACTTCAGGAAGAGCGTGGTGGAGATGGATACTTGCCTGCGGGGATCAACCAGCTCTTCTGTTACATAGTTCAAGAAGTTCCAGCCACTGAATGCAAAGGACCCTTGAAGAAAAGCTAATGCTAAATGCCCCACGGATGGAGTCATCCAAAATTTGAACGCGTTGCTTGGTGCCAGCTCTTTGTAGTTTCCTGCATAGAGAGTGCAAGCCACATGTTAGGCCACGCCTACCTACCTCACACACCTTACAACAGGTAAGCTTTTGCTTTTTTGTTCTTTATTCTTTATTAGAACTGAGGCTTCATGATCTTCATGTCACCATGGGCTGAGGTAGCACTTGCAGGGCTGTCCTGGGGAGGCAGCTCATGCTCTACAGGCATCCTTCAGCACCATCTGTGCCCAGCAACTCAGAGACCCTTTGTCAGCCTGCACCCTCTGAGGGTGCATCCTTGGCAGGGTAAATTCCTCCCTGCTCTTAATGCCATTTTCTTTTACACGAGTTTGGTGTTCTTTAGTAGAAATCCTTGAAAATAAGGTGTCTATGAGCCTGAAAGATTTGTCAAAACTGCAGGACTAGTACCACTGAGAAAACAAGTTTTCTGCTCTCTGTAAATGTCATATTTCTTCGTCCTTTATATGACTCATCATATACATGATAAAAATATTGCAAGTCTTTTGTGCTTTCGGTTTTCCAATAACTGGTGAATCAGTGAGACATTTTTCACCTATGTTTAATCTTATAAGTGACATTTTGTAGGAAATTGGACTAGTGCCTGAAATGAAGCAGATATTTTCCTGCCCTAGGCAAAGCATTGCTTATTCATTTTACATCCAGAGCACTTCAAATTCAATGAATGCATAACAGATTAAACATTTAAAGTAACTATTCTGAAACACAGTGAGCTGCTCTCCTTTATTCTATCAAATCCCGCAAGGTGGGCTGGAAAGGGATTTTTTTAAGGGGATACAGCTGATTTCTCCCTTGTGTCATACTTCCCACAGCTGTGTCAGTATGCAATTCCACAGCTTGGCAAAGCCCAGCACACCCTCAGGTCAGTTTGTAAGGAGGAAACATTGCAGTAAGTGGGAAAAATCAAGTCTGTCAACAGTACCATACCAGTGTTAGAGCTGTCTCACAGAGTACCTTTAAAGATCTGTATGAAGCCCACAATAATGATAAGGGTCAGGGCTAAGAGTTTTCCTGCTGTAAATATGTCCTGAATGCGCGTGGCCCATCGCACACTGGAGCTGTTCACCCAGGTCAGGAGGACTGGAGAGCAAAAGACTGAATTCAGTGAAATGAAATGACATTTATTTCAGAACATACAGTCAGCATATGGAGAAACACAGGCGTGTTCCTGCAGGGAGCTCTAGCGTGGCCAGTAAGGAGGGTGAAGAGGAGCAGTGCCCTTCCCAGGGAGACCCCCAGCTGCAGGGGCACCCCTGGCAGCCATCAGCCCCTCGGGTGCTGCCAGCTGGGGCTCTCCCCAGCTCCAGTAACTGTGCCTGAGTGTGCTCAGTGTGCAAGGATCATTGCCTCCTCACAGAAACAGTCTTCAGTCCTGGGGCTCAGGCTTGTTTCTGCTGGCTCCACAAGTAGCAAATGCAGAGCTGGCTGCACGCTGCCTTCTGCACACTCACGTCTGTGAATGTGAGAGAGGGCTAGCAAGGGGAAGGGCTCAAAGGGCTGATGGTTCTGCAGGGAGCACAGCACTGCCCCATCCCATGTGCTCACCTGCCAGCACTTTCCCTGGACCCACAGGGTGCCTTTGTGCCTCCCTCCGGGCCACTGTCCTTGCTGCAGGCAAGTGGAAAGGGACAGAATATCCCACACCAGTCACAGTGCCTCTCCTGGGACCTCCCCACTGGCCTTTGGAGTTGTGCCCCTGACCCCAGCCTGGCTGGAGTGGCCCCTCAAGTGGTCCCTTGTAAAACCAGGGCAAGATTTGTGTGTGTGCAAGAAGCAAATACTTACGTAAACACACCATGGAGAGGATCCTGGAGGCATTATAGGGGGGAATACAGTTAGGGAAGACGGGCTGCAGGACATAGTTTGAGAAGGTCAGTGCAATGACAGCCAGACTAGTTGGGTACATGATAAGCACTGCACTCCACAGCAGCAGAAACCTGGAAAGACAAGGAAAAGCACAGGAAGCAGTGCTGGTGCTGTGCTGAGGAGATGACACAAGCACAGCTGTGCACAGCATGTCAGGGCTGAGCACCTTCCTCCTGGCCACACGTGACAGTCACTCACTCCTGACTCTCCTCATCCCTTTTCCCATCCTCAGCACAATCTGTATTTTAAATGAAACATTGCAAAGCAAAGCATGGTTTAGGAATGTGTGGAAGAGTGAGGATTAGGACCAGCAGGCATGGTTTGGTTTAACTGTGTGTCAAGATTAGGACCAGCAGGCATGGTTTGGTTTAAGTGTGTGTCAAGATCAGGACCAGCAGGCATGGTTTGGTTTAACCATGTGTCAGGATTAGGACCAGCAGGCATGGTTTGGTTTAAGTGTGTGTCAAGATCAGGACCAGCAGGCATGGTTTGGTTTAACTGTGTGTCAAGATCAGGACCAGCAGGCATGGTTTGGTTTAACTGTGTGTCAAGATTGGGACCAGCAGGCATGGTTTGGTTTAACCATGTGTTGAGATGAGGGGAGCTCTGCTGCTCCTGGACTGTGCCACCACAGCAGACAGTGCTCCCTGCACTGAAGGCACCTCTGAAGGGTTTTGGCAGGGCCCTCAGCCAGCACTGTACTTTTGGGACTGCTTCCAGTCCCCTGCTGGTCAGTGGGGGTTTCTTGTCACCGCTGGTGCTGGCTCTCTGACCCGGGCCAGGGCAGATCAGTGCTGCAGTATTTTGAGATGGATCACCCAGCTGGGGTCCACTGGGCTGCCTCCAGCTGTGGCTTAAGGTGATTGCACCCAACAAGGTATTGTGCAAATACAAAGTGTGAGATATTTTGGTTTTCCATTCTGCGCAAAGGAAAAAAAAAAAACTTAAAAAGGCAGCGGTGGATCAGGTTAGTCTTTAAAAATATTTGTAGTATTATTATTTCTATAGTGAGAAGTAGTGATTGCAAGAAAGTGAAGTTTTTCTTGCCGTGTATATGCACACACAGACACACACACATTCATTCACATACATCCACAGATACAATGTGCAGGATGCATGACACAAATGAGGATTTGAAATGATATTTCCAAATAAGACAGTATAATTTCTATATTAAACGGGTTGCTCTTTGAGGGGCTGCACCCACCCAGTGTGTCCCCTGCTTCCAGCCCTGTGAATGTGGCACAGCTGAGGGAGCCTCTCTCTGTGTCATTAACCTGGAGGGAGTCCTGCTTGCTGGGGGCTCCTCAGCTGGGGTGGTAAATGTCTCTCAGTCCCATCCTTCACTTTGCCTTCTTGTTTTTGAGAAGTATGGGGCAATTATTAGTTACCACAGTTAATTTGGTACACCAGACCAGGGGAAGAGCTGGGTACCTTCCCAGCTGGCACTGTGGTTTTTTACAATAAACTCAGTGGGTTTTTATCTTTCTCTTTGTTTTGTTGTGTGAATTCATTTTTCTCCCCCAATTTCTGATGTTTTTCCTTGTGGTTCAGAGCAGTTTTCTCCAGTGATTGCTTTGTGCTATTTGGTGCTGTTGATGATGTACCCAGCTTGGGACAGCTCTGCAGATCCTGCTTGCTGAGTTAACTCAGTCCACACTGAAGAATAAATAGGACCTAAAGGCTACAATAACAATTTGCTGAATATGATTGGGGTACTGATGGTGCTGCCTGAGGTCAGGCTGTTTGGTATGGCTGTTGACTGGCAGGGCCTTTGCAGAGGCTACCAGTTTTTCCCTGCCATGTTTCTCTTCATCCTTACCAATTACACAGGCTGAGAATTGTTAACACATTCAGTGGGGAGAATGACTCTGAAAACACTATTTCAGGCAAAATTTGCCCTTGTTTCTATGCTGTAGCATGGCGTGTGGTATAGCTGCTGTTGGGTAGAATATGGTTTAATGGGAATGGATTATTCATGACAGTCATGGAATTGAAATGCAGGATTGAGAACACAAATTAAAGCAAATGCATAATTTTGGCAGAGGGGGGACAAAGTTGCACTGTCAAATGTGAAGCTCAGAAGAGAGATGGCAGTAGAACGAGAAGGAAGCTTGCCTAAGGTGTAGGCCCACTTTTATTGTGTTTCTACAGATAAGGTTTAATCAAAACCTGTTTCTGAGAAAAAGATCTCAGTGCTGGTCACTCAGATCACATTCACATCCTTAAACAATCAGCTGTGGGGGCCAGGGTGCAATGCTGGCACATGCCATGTCCTCACAGTGCCAGCAGATGCCAGGGCAGGATGAGGACCTGGAGGCCCAGCTGGCTGGGAATGGCTGTTCCTGGGTAAAATGGATTGTGGAGTGTTGGAACCCTGGTCTCTGAGAATTTTGGGCTTTCTGTGCTCAGGGCACTGACCCTCAGGAAAGCACTGCATTGACCTGGGGCCGTGGAGAAACTTCCAAAACTGAGTGATGGCACTGGGATTGTGGGTGTGGAGTTTGGATAGAAGTGTTTGATATCACAGGGTGGAAAACTTAGGGTTTAAGGTTTTAGAATAATATGATATATATATAAGGCAAGATGGAGTTTTTGGGGTGTTGGCTGGTCCTTCTTTTTCACCTCCTTCTCCATGGGTTTGGTGATATTTTGTAGTTGGATAGAAAAGTCTGCAGTGTGGACTATGAGTTCTTAGTTATTGGGTTGAAAATGGAAATAATTGAGGTGTCACTTCTTAATCAGATAGTTTGTGCTTAAAAGGCCTTGTAGAGAAAGAGATACAGTGCCATTTTTTGCTTTGCTAGCTAGAACTCACAGCTCATGAGACTGTAACAGAGATAAGAATTAATAAACATCTGAGTCCCAACAAGGAACTCCATCTCTTGTGCATTTCATCCCAACTCTAACAAAAAGAAAAAGAAGATAAGACTGCCACAGTGGAGAGATGATGTTTGCTTGAGGAAGGGAGATGATATAGCATGGCATACCTGGAATTACTTTGTTCTTCAAATGGAAGAATTATTGGCAGCATAATTGCCCTGAGGGCTGAGCTATGGCACTGGAGATGGAGATGGAACTCCACCCCACAGCCTTTCACAGTTACTCAGTAGCTGTGATTACAAAAATAAGAGAAGTTAAATCTTCTCTTGTTGCTGACTGAGGAGTGATCAGATTTTTATAGCAGGTTTGAGACAGCTGAATGTAAAGATAAAAGGAGGATGTGGATGTTTGGTTGGGTTTGGTTGGTTTTGGTTGTTTGGTTGGGTTTTTTTCTGAACATTGGAGTTTGCATGAGAAAGCTGAGCTCCTGCACGTGCTGGTGGTGAAACAGCTGGTAAAACAACCTCTGTGCCTGTATTCTAGCTACTGGCTGGATGGCCTCTGCTGTGTTTGGCTGTTGAGCCTGATCCAGAGTTCACTGGAGTTAATGGCACACAGTCCCATCAGTGTGTATGTGAATGAGATAAAGTCCCCTCAGAGCCCATGCCCCTGTCTTAGAAACAGGCTGGAGTGAGTGGTGCCATGTGCTTCTCCTGGGAAGGTCTGGCATTCATGTGAAGTGCCAGTCATCCCTGGACCAAAACTGCATTTTTTTTTGCAGATACCTCTGCATACTAATTTCCTCACCTGTGGAAAGAAATAAACAATATGGTTTCATCTGGGTCCTAAATAGTCTAGTGGACTTGGTGAAATTGGTTCTTAAATATCTATTTGGGATTTGCCTGTACTCCCATGAGGATCTCGTATTAGATATGTTATGGATTCAAAGCAGCCTGTGAAAATACAAAATTCCAGTGTACCCTACTTGTGCCTCATTAGCAAAAGGAAACAGTTTGAAACAGGTGCTATAATACAACTCACCTTAGTACAGTTCAGGAAAAACTGAACTGGTTTAAGTTGGAGCCAGTTTGAATACTATTAATGCCATCCTACACTGCTGAAAGACTTACTGCCTTTGGAAAATTCAAAATTTTGCAATAACAAAACATAAATATAGAAGTATATTTGAAGCATGTTATATTTGCAGTTTGGAGTGACAGCTATCAAAGCTTTGGCTGAAAACTCTTTGCTGACTGATTTTGATAAGGGCATATGTGCAGTCAGCAGCCTCTGTTAGCTGCAGCATTATTGCTGAGCATTCAGAAGTTGTATTGATCAGAAACCCACTGGAGGGTTTTTCATGATGCCAAATTTATTCACTGTCTTCTGCAAGAATACCTTTTAAGGCTTTTATTTATCATTTGGGGTAATGTTCTTTTTATGACTCGAGCAGACTTGCAAGGCTGTAAGCAGGTAAGGAGAGCTGTGCTCAGATGGCTCCTGCAGCACAGGCTGTGACATTCCCTGCAGTCTGGGTGCTCACACACAAATGCTATTTAAAACCAAAATGATTCCTAGAGACAAAAGCAGGAGTCTTTCTCTGGTACCAGACCAGAGCCCAGTAATACTGGAACCCTTCCTCACCTCTTCCTTCTCCCTTGGCTGAGGAGCTGGGGAGTGTCTCTGCTCAGGGCTGTCTCCAGCCAAGGTTTGCCATCACCACCACTTTGAGCAGTGTTTCGTGCTGTCCTTGAGCTAGACTCAGAGCAGGGCTGCTGCTCTGCAGCCACAGCTCCTGCCAGCTCAGGAGATGGCCCTGTCCTGCCTCTGTGATTCCATTCACCTTCTTACATCACACCTAGCAATGTGGCTTTTTTAATAAAAAGTGATGCATCCAGCTATCAGTACTGCCAGACAGCAGCTGGGGCATGTAGTACTCCAGTGGCTGTAACAATCAAATGGGATTTCCTTGTGCCTTGTATCTATGCAGGAAAACATAACAAATGGGAGGATTTGGGGAGACAGGGATGAGACAACAGAAGTGGAGTTGTTGTGGTCTGGGTGGGTGCAGCATGTGCTCTTACACCAAACACCTTCTTGTGAATAGACCAAAACATCTGATTGGCCACTGGGAAAGTCAGATGCACGGGAAAGCAGATGCACTAAAACTTTGTGTGCTGAGTTTGATGCATTTGGCTGTAGAAGGATTAAATCAGAAGAGAGAAGCAGTGCTTTTTATCTCAGGGGAGGCAGGGTGCAGGCCCCTTGAAGCTCAGACTGCCAGTGGTGAAGGGGCACTCCCCAGGTGGGAAGCTGAAGGTGCTTGCCAGAGTTCCTCAGGGCTGCAGCCTTTAGGCTCAGCAAAGTGCAGCAGGGCACAATCCCAGCTTGGCTGTGCTGGAAAATATGACCAAAGCCCCCCTTTTTACATCAAAACCTACCTGATGGCTTTTGCCTAATGCAACCCTTTGTCACAATAGTGGGACTATTTCTTTTCTTGAGAGAAGAGCTGAAGTCTCTACACAGGAGGAACGGGAGCACTACTTCCCTTCAGGTGCCAGGCTGTGCTTTTTTGATATTGCTTGTGCATTACAAGCCTGGACACCAAGTAAGTGCTGCCCAAGCAAAATTTCCTGCCTTGGGAGGTGAGACTGTCCCCAGGTACATGCTGGGTAGTGATCTATCAACTGCTGTGTGGTTTGTTACAGCAGCTGCTTGGCTTGGTGTTTGCAGGGACCAGGGCAGTTCCCTGAATGTGGCAGAGGGAGCTGAGGAACAATTTAAAACCAGGTTTAGTTGTACTTGATTTCTAAGTGGTTTCATTTTTCCCCTAGAAAGCACAATTCTTTTGGTTTTGTGGAACTCTCTGGCCTCCTTCACAGTGATGTTCCAGGGATGGGGCTTGTGGTGGTTTGTGGGGTTCTATGCTCTCAGTTCCCTTGTCCCTGCTTGCAGACACTGCTCCTGTGAGCAGGCAGTAGGGAAGCTGCTGCCTGCCTGCTGCAGTGCCCTGGAGAAGCAGGAGCTTTGCTGTGCAGCTCCTGCCCCCATGAGAGAACACACCCCAGTGGAGCTGATTTGGTTCCCCAAGCCAGTGTTGTTGTAACCTGTCTGTTCTGTGATGCCAGTGTAATTTTCTGTGCAAGGCGGGACAGCAGTCAGAGGAGATTCCATCAGCTAAAGAAACACAGACTTCATGAACCAGCATAAGGCCATGGCTTAAGTTTGACAAGCATCAGAAATGTGCCTTGTGCCCAGGCATGTCTGCAGTGCTGGCTGTGTGGCACTGAGCTGAGGCAGGATGAGAGCAGCCTTTGGGACAGGGTGGCAGACTGCCTGTGCTATGCCTGTTCTGATTTGTCCTTCTCAGCAGCCAGCTCAACTGTTACAAGCTCATTTTCCATCTCACTTGAGAAGGAATACTCTGGTTTGGTGGGGGTCTTTTCCTTACTCTTTCTCTAGTTTTCTGTACTGGTGCTTATTTTTCTTAACTAAACCACCAGCATGTGGTATGGCCTCTCTACTCACAATGAGAGAGCTGGCCAGACCATTCTGGTGCTTCTCTAGTAGTGTGTGAGTACAGGCTGACAGCTTCATTTATTGTGTTGAATACATGAAAAAGTGCACACTCAAATAAAAAAGATAACCTCCTCTCACTTGTCCCTTCCTCACATAGCCACACCACTCCATTAGTAGTATTTTCAAAGAGAAATCCTTCCCTGAGTTAGCATTGCCCCTCTCTGTATTTACAGCACATGGTTATTCTGCAGAGCTGCAGAAGGTCAAGCAGCTTTGCTTTATCTCTGGTAAGTAGCTGCAGCCTGGCCTCCCTGATGGGTAAAGCTCTCCACTACAAGGCCCTGATCATCCATGACTTGCACGCAGGAAGATCACTTGGACTCAGCATCACACTTCTCTGTCATGGACTTGGAGGCAGTGAGGAAGGGAAAGGATCTGTCCCCTTCCCTTGGAAAACAGCACTGGGAGGTCTGTGTAGGGACAATTTGGTATTTCTAACAGAGAACAGAAAGATTGATTTTGCTGAAGCGTTTTTATTGACAGATGTTGTCTCTTCCAAGTCAGATGGCTTTCCCACACCAAATACACAGCATAAATGTGTTTTCAAATCAGTTTATAGAGACAGGGTACTTACCCAGCTAACCCACCAAAAATCTCTGTGACATAGGAATAATCCCCTCCCGACTTGGGGATGGTGACTCCCAGTTCAGCGTAGCACAGCGAGCCCAGGGCAGCCACGCCGCCACCCAGCACCCAGATAATGAGAGCCAGTCCCACCGAGCCGGCGTGCTCCAGAACTCCTTTCGGTGAAATAAAGATCCCAGAACCAATGATATTACCTGCAAAGGACAGCACGTTAGCTGTGAGGTAAAAGAAAGGAAATAGTTTGCTATTATTTGTTCCAAAGAGGGTAAGCAAGCCCATGAGCCCCACTCAAACAAAAAACACAGCCGTGCCCCCCTTTTCAGATTTGGCATGACTGCACTATTTGTGATCATGCCCTGGCAAAAGTGCTGCTATTTATCAGCAAGCAGAGATGGTAAGTGTGTGCTCAGCTCTACTGAAGCACTGAAAGTCTCAGCTGAGGATCCGTGAGTTTTCAGGCATGAACGTCCTCAGCCTGCATCGCTGTCTGCTCTCCCCTGCCATGCCCAAGCATATTATTGAAAGGAGTTAGAAGTGACTTTGAAATGAAGATTTTTCATCCACTCCTAAGAGGAATTTGAACAAGTTAAGGCCCATTTCCAGGGAGTTTAGGAGGTCAAAAAAGAAAATAGTAGCACTGTCTATAACGATGGGCCCAAAAGGTGTGCTTGCCACCAAGGATGGATTTAAGACTGTTCTTGAAAAAGTAATCTCAAAGTCTGAAATATTAAAAATCCATAAGCATTTTGTACTTGCAATGCTTGTGCTGCTTAGTAATCAGCCATAAAATTTAAAGTTATAATGTGGTATGGCTAAAATATTGGACAACATGAGACAATTGAGACGATGTGAGTTGAAGCAGTGCTGGGTATAGAAAAGGAGTGCTGGATACCACCAGGTGCTCTTTTTTCATGAGGGGCCAGTGTGTGTTACATGATGGGTGAGCAGCTGGCTCACGGGTCGGGCACAAAGGGTGACAGTGGCTGGGTGACATCAGACTGGGGGCCTGTCAGCAGTGGGGTTCTGCAGGGCTCCATCCTCAGCCCTGTGCTTTCAACACCTTCATTCATGATTTGGAGCAGGACTCAGAGGAACACTAAGGAGGTTTGCTGATGACACTAAATTAGGAGGGGCTGTTGACTCCTCTGGGGGCACAGGGGCCCTGCAGAGAGAGCCAGACAAATGAGAGGGATGGGCAATCCCCAACCATGTGAAGTTTAGCACAGGCCAGTGCTGGGTTCTGCACCTGGGACGGGGCAGCCCTGGCTGTGTGGATGGGCTGGGGAAGGAGAGGCTGGAGAGCAGCTGCAGGAGGGGACCTGGGGGTCCTGCTCAGTGGCCACTTGGGTCTGAGCCAGCAGTGCCCTGGCAGCCAGCAGGGACATCCCTGTCCTGGCCATCAGGCCCAGCAGTGCCGGGCAGGGAGGGGATTGTTCCGCTCTGCTCTGGGCTGGGGCGGCCTCACCTCCAGTGCTGGGGCAGTTTTGGGCACCACGGCACGAGAGAGACTTGGAGCCACTGGAGAGTGCCCAAAGGAGGCCATGGGGATGGGAAGGGTCTGGAGGGGAAGCCTTATGGGTCTTGGGTACTGCTGTGTGCTGCAGTTTTAACAGCTGTACTCATGCATATGGAGAAAGGCCTTTAGTTATAAAAGCCCCTTAAAAATTATCTGCTACCTGCCAGCATACATACCTGTGTATCTGCATTTTTCACAGATCAATGTACCTGAAAACACTGCACTTTTGGGAGGAGCTGGTGGTATTTTGGGGAGCATAAAGTTCAGACATAGTGGTTTTTACCAAAATAGATCTGTAGGTTTCCATTGCCTCTGTGGGATGGAACCATATTCCTTTCTGGCCATTCCAGTACTGAACAAATACCCAAAGACAGAATCGCCCCTAAATGGGTCCACTGGCTCCTTTCATGCCATCTCCTCCTGCTCACTACCCTTGTCCACTTTAGCTCAGGTTTGCTGCTATTTTTGGCAGCAAAGAGCAGATGCAAACTCTCATCCTTCAGCAGGCTCTCAGTTTCCAGCCCTGTGCCTTGGGTCACCTTTCCATTTTGTCTGTACATGAAAGGATGCAATCCAAACACAGCATGGCATCCCTCAAACTGAAACTGGACAAGAAATCCAAGGTTCCAGCGTGTCTCTGCAGACCTGTGCTGCATGGTGTGGCAGGGTGCTTCCCTGAGCTCTGCCGTGGCTTGTGCTGGCCAGGGGCTGAGCTGGTGGCCCACTGGGCTTTCTGTACCCACTCAGCTGCTGTGGTGTGATGGACAGACCTGCCGTGGGGTGGGAAGGCTGGGGCAGTGGAGAGATGAGCATCAGCAGCACGTGGGAAGCAGTGTGACCTGGCCATGTTGTGATGAACCCAGGGAAGACAGAGCTGAGTCCTGGGGAGGTGTCACTGCAGGGAGAAGGTGGCAGCAGTGATCTGGCACAGCAGGGCCAGAGTGCAGTCGAAATAACAGCTGCTGATGTGTTTTTTGAATGCTTGCACTCGGCACGGCCAAAGCCCTCTGTGTTTCATGTTTCTGCCTCCAGGAAGGGGCATGGCTCATCCCTGGCAGCCTGGGTGATGGGCAGGGAGGGGCACTGGCAGTGGGGCTCTCTCTCAAATCCAAATGGCTGCAGGCAGGAGGTGTCCGTGGCTTAGAATGATGGCCTCCTGTTATGGCAAAGCTGCCAAAGCAATCCTCCTCGTCTGCAACCCTGTCTGAGCTGGAAACAGCCAGAACTTTCTTTGTTTAAGGAGAATACTTTCTGGGTGCAACTATCTAAAGGAGCAGGGCAAGGACCAGATAGCCTTCTGGATAGTTCTTTCCTACAAACCTTCTACTAATTTTTTTTTGTAAATTACAGAGCGAATCATATTTTAAAAAGTGTAATATCCTTCATGAGTGAATAAAGAATAAGGCAAAATTACCTTCCAAATTCATTATGGATTTTGTATTACTTTGCACTCAGAACATGTGCTAAAGCCACACCAGTAGGAGTGGAAGTGCTACACCCCTTCTGATAACAAAATGTTCTTATGAAAATCTGCCATGAGTGTGGTAAATGTGCCCGAAAAGTACCTTCACTTCACTTGGCATAGGACATGTATAAAAACAGGTATGGTGGAGATACTGAAATGCTCCAGAAAATAAGATGTCAGAAACTGCCTGATGAGAAGCAGTTTTCAGGAGGTTTTGGTCAGCAGGAACCAGAGGGAATTTGGTGAGCAGCTTTCGGGGTGAGAAAATGCAATATGCACTCTTTCCCATACATAGCATGGTATTTTGTCATCTCTTGTTTCTTGGTTTTTGTTGCCTTTTTTTCCTCCTTTACACAATAATATGGAATAGTTGGTATAAAAATACCATGACAACCTCAGTTTTTGTTTAAAAATTATGTTACTAACCCTTATGAGTCAGAAGGCAAGCAAAATATCCTGAAATATATATCTATCACTTCTGAGATCTTATCCAGTGACATGATTATTTTTCTTTTTGGACAATGTTGAGAGCAGTTTCCACATCCTAGAAAAATAGGAAATGGGGGAGGGGAATTTAAAAAAAAACAAAAAAACCAACTGTCTGCATCTTTTTATCTCTCCAGTCAAGTAACACATCCAGCAGTGCTGGCAGTAAAATTAGTAGAATGTTTGCATGGAAGAACCATCCAGTGTGGTCCTTGTCCTGCCCCTTCAGATAGTTGCACCCCGAAAGTATTCTCCTTAAACAAAGAAAGTTCTGGCTGTTTCCAGCTCAGACAGGGCTGCAGATGAGCAGCACAGCCCATCCTCTGTGAGCTGCAAGCTCAGCCCAAGTGGCCAAACTTGCCAGGTCCTGGGTTGGGTGAGCCCAAACCAGCTGTTTCAACACGGGTGTGAAGGGGGTCCAGCCTCTCCTATCAGCNTCTTTTTATCTCTCCAGTCAAGTAACACATCCAGCAGTGCTGGCAGTAAAATTAGTAGAATGTTTGCATGGAAGAACCATCCAGAAGGCTGTGTGGTCCTTGTCCTGCCCCTTCAGATAGTTGCACCCCGAAAGTATTCTCCTTAAACAAAGAAAGTTCTGGCTGTTTCCAGCTCAGACAGGGCTGCAGATGAGCAGCACAGCCCATCCTCTGTGAGCTGCAAGCTCAGCCCAAGTGGCCAAACTTGCCAGGTCCTGGGTTGGGTGAGCCCAAACCAGCTGTTTCAACACGGGTGTGAAGGGGGTCCAGCCTCTCCTATCAGCCATGCTCCATCTCTGACTTAGTGGAAGTGGGTCCCAAACCTGGTTTTCTGTGAAGAGAATGCCAAACCCCCCATCCTTTCAAATCTCCATTGTTTATCTAATTATGTTTAGGATCTTTTGTGGCCTGGCTCTGGAATGGCTTTCCCAGAGCAGTCACACACATGCAGCATGTAGTTTTGCTCTGAGGTCAGCACCTCATGTAGAGCTAAACCATTTGGGAACTGTGGTAATGATGTGAAAATCAGGACATTGGCCTTATTGAAAAATCCAGTGTTTTCATTTTGCCTTCAGCTTTTGAACTATGAGAGTGCATTTGGGGTCAGGTATGGGGTTTTGATGTCTTTTAATATAACTATGAGAACTGAAACTCATATCTGAAACAAAAGCTGAATTCTGACCAAAACACTTCAAGAACTGCACTTCGAAGGAAAACAGTATCCCTGTGGTTGTGAGAAAATAAAGGAACTTGGTAATACTTGGCATATTCACTTAGTATGCAAAATCCTTAGGGCATCTTCCATTTATCTGCAGCACACAATACACACAGACTATAAAAATAATGGATCTTGCAGCCTGTTGAAAGTATCCATCAGTTCTGTAAGAATGGACTTATATGTAGGACTGTATTTGGTCTTGCTTGGATAAAACCAAGCAATTTCCTGTGTAGTTAGCAAAGAAAAATATCACTCATGCCTTTTTATTGCATGCACATTTCTTTAAAGATCTGTTGTACATCTGAAATTCTGAATGGACCAGTAACTTGTCTAAGCAGCTCTTTCCCCTACAAAGTGAAGTATTAACAACAAAGAAATTCTGTGCCTTTTTATTTTATTTTTTTTGGCCACAGTCAGGTAAATCAGTTTGTGACCAGTTGTTCAGTGAAGGATTACAGCAGGCAACACTGCTAAAAAGCTGTGCATGGCTCATGCATGAGTCCTGCCAGACTCCTGCTTTCGTGGAGTGGTCTGTGGTGCTCAGGACATGGCAGGGCACACTCAGGTGGGCAGCTGGGGTGCTCAGAGGCTGGCAGAGGGAATGCCTGTGCTCCCTGGTGTCCTGCTCCTGCAGCCTGCCTGTGGAGGTGCACGTTTATCAAAGCAGAAGAGGAATTAGTGAGCCAGTCAGCATCATCAAGGATGATATCCCCAGCTGCAGAGTGGGTGTTTAATTGCTGCAGTTGTGACAGATGGCCTGAGTATGTGTCCAGGTATACTTACTGTGAAGGGCAAGTCTGGCACCTGTTTCTCCGTGTCAAGGTGTGCAAGCTGTAGAAATGGGATTTTTTTTTTTTTTTCTTTTAAAGTAAATGTTTGAGACCAACCTGATCTCAGGTACAGCTCTCTCTTGTTATATTGGTATATTGTATCCTCAACAGCAGATGCAGGCAGTTTTCACTGAGAACAGAATAATAGTCAAGAAGTTCTCCCATCCTCTCAGGACTCCCACATCTAGGTAGACATTGCCCAGGCCAACAGGAGGACAGTCTGTGTCACTGCTTAAAAAAGTTCTCTTAAAAACAAATGCTGAAGCTTTGCATCCTGCCTAGGAATTATACATAAATATATCTTTTTTCAGTAGAAAATATTGCAAAGAATTGAGAATCCTGTTTGGCAACAGCAACAAAGAAGCTTAATCGAAAGGAATTGTGCTTTGCAAACTGTTTAAATCCAAATGAAATATGAGGTGGATTATACCAATAATGGTGATGATGCAACTCATCATGGATATTTATTTACGTATGTATTTAGCAGCAATCTGCTAAATGAAGCAGCTTCTGGTGCAGCTAATTGCCAGTTAATTGGCTCCCAGGAGTCAAACACTGCCAGCTGGGGACCGCAGTGACCGGGTGTGACTGCCACTGCCTGTTTGTGAACTGGGGCCATGACACAGCTACAAAACCAGCCAAGCAGTAAAATGCACAGCTCATAATTTTGGGTGCAAACTGGAAACTTTGTGGCAGCACAGACAGCCCCAATGACTCTGTTTATTCACAGCAGATGGCCTTGCTGCTCTCTGTCCTGGCTGAGCTCGAGCTCTGGCTTAGCCACGTGCCGGCAGCGCCGGGAGCGGCGGCTGCCACGCACCATGGAAGTGCAGCATCTAATAAAGAGATTAAAAGTGTCCCCTCCTCCCCTACTAAAATAAAATGGCTAAATGAAATTCTGAATCAAGAAAACAGGTCTAAAAAAATTACCTAGTCCCTAGGCCGTAGGGACTCAACAGAATTAAAACAATCCAAAACTTCAAGTGCGTTTCCTTAACCTCTAGTCAAACATGAATTTAGGCTATGTGGCAGTTAAGGTATTTAATGCAATTTCCGGGAGTTTTTTGCTTTTAAATAGCATTCAGAAAACTCTTAATGAAAAACGGATAAAGAACAAAAGGATCTATAAAGCCAGGCATTAAAATAATAGCCATTTAACTTCACATGCAAGTAAAAAAAAAATGAAACTTCTGTGTCAGTGGAAACTGAATTAGGGCTGCTCTGCTAATATGCTTGCAAAAAAACCCCCTCAAAAATGGCTGTAAAAATAACAGTGATAATTTAATGTCTACAGGGATTAGTATTTAACAAAATTAAACAAACTTAAAACCTGACTTCAAATATTTATGTTAAAATTCCTAGCAAGCAAGAACATGACCAGCCATTATAAAATGCTGTTCCAGCATTCCAACTGGATTTTACTGTGTTAAGAATTTATAATCTGATTATACTACACACAACTTTAAAGACTTTAAAAATCAGGCTGCTTCAAATACTGACAGAAGAGTTTTCCTTAACTTCTGATAGATGTATAAAGAAGATTATTTGCCTTCTGAGCACTAATATGCAGGTGTAGTCCATGAGGACCTGAAGAACCAAAATTTCTAACAGTGAAGGTATGGATAGAACAGAAAACCGAGTTAAGGAAAGTAAATATTTCAGGCATAGCTTCACTAGTAATACCTGATGCAGCCTTACAAGGTGTCCAATACTCTGTTCCAGTGATAATGGTTAGATTTTGCTACTGCATGAGATACTGTGGAAATCTGCAAATAATTTAGGTTTCTATGTATTAAAAATCAATACCTGCCCTGCCCAGCTGCACAAAGGACAAGGAAAAAACAGACTTGCTGATCCAGTGGGAAATGGGCTGGAAATATCTGTTATTTGGTGAACTTGAAGAGCTGTGGCAAGGATGGAATATCATTCTTATCCTGAGTTTTAGCTAATGTTACTGAGGGTGCCAAATTTTTGGCTTGCTGTTCTCCCCAGTAATCAACCAGTCTGCAGGATGATGGCATGTATCCTTCCCCAGAGAGAGAATAACCTCTGCCTTCTCATCTGTTATTTTAAGAAAATCTAAGAAAATTTATTAAATTGCAAAGACCACTTATAAACAGAACTAGCAAGTGGATACAACTTGTACATGCCAGCTGCATTGCTGTGCTTTTGGGAGTGTGTTAAGGCAGCTGTGTTGCAATTAGATAAAAAAATCACAATTTTGAAAAGAGCAATCAAGGCAAATTTGTGCTAAGCTCAGTATTCATAGGACCTTTACTATATCTGGGCCCATTTGAATAGTTCTTTAAAAGCAGTAACCCACACATTTGGCTCTGGCTTAAGGTATATAAACTGCTTAATGATGATGGTTTGGATTCCCTTTCCACCAGCAGTGGAAGGCAGCCTCAAAGGAGAGCAGTACTCTAATGCTGCAAGATGCATTTATGGGACTGCAGTGCTTTGCTATTCAGCTGAAGCCTGCTGCCTGCCACAGGAGACTGACCATGCTCAGCCTATTAGTAACCCAACCTCTGCCAAAGTGCCCAACAGCTTAGACCCACAAAAACGTGGTGGTTTAAAATTTCTACCTTTTTGTAAAATTAGTGATAATTTGTCAATTACTTTTCTTCAACAGGAGCAGGTTAACCAAGAGAAACTTCATCAAGAAAGCTTTTAAGTCTCTGTTTTGGTAACATGGTGTTCACAAAATAATCTGCTGCTTCAGTAGCATTCAAAGGAGGCTCCTTTGGCATGTGTTTACTTGTAGGAAGGGCACATCTGTACCATGAAGACCTCACTAAAGGAGATACGATGTGGGGATATTCTCATTATGGTACTTGAGTCAAATGCAGATGTTCTAATAACCAAAACCAGCACTGGAAGCTCTGATCCAGTTCTCTGGCTTGCAAGCATCATGCTGTACCAAGTCTGTATGTGGGCATACATTAGGTATGATAGATGAATTTACAAATCCTTTTGTCCTTTGGTCCAAAATTGCAGGTCCTACAACTGAGAAGGAAACCTGGTTGTCCCTATCAGTCAGTGCTAGTCCTGACCTGCTGGGGACCAAACCTTTAGGTGATGCATGCAGAGGACAGCTCTGCACTAAGGCAGATAAATGGCCAGGAGGTGTTGGGGTTCAGGCCTCTTAGGAGCATGTGAAATAATAAAGATGACAGATGTCTGCTACTACATGGTTTTATTCAGTTTTATTTGAGTAACACTGTTACAGTGTGTTTATTTCAAAGCAGAAGTTAAAGCCTGTATGATAGGATTTTGTTGTTGTTCTAAACTGAAACTCCTTTTATTCTGCTAATCCTTTCACAGGCTGCAGGCTCTGTCTCCTCTTTTCAGGCACACAGTCCACTGCTTTATTTCCTGCTCCTCTGTTCTGACTCTTGTACTCGGTCTGACTTCTCTACTTCCTTAACTTCTGACTCGTTCTCCTCTTCTCTTGCCAGCCTGGGGTATGTGGGCTGCATTTCATTACCATGAAGAGGAAACCTCAGCCTCCCTTGCCCTTCTCTGTACGCTGCAATGATAAGGCAGAAATATCAGGAAAAGCCTTCTCCTAGGGACTAGGTGACCTTTTCAGTGGGATATTCTCAACGTGAGCTCCCACACGCTGCCACACTCAAAGCAGCCTGTGCAGCAGTACAGCTGTGTCCAGGAGGGGATTACAACCTGCTGCTTCTGCTGAGCTTCACATTGCACCTTCCTCTTTTGCCTTATTCCTTGACATCAGGGACCTTGAGCAGGGTTTATTGCAGGGCAGTGCTGCCAGGTAAGGATGAAGGAAGCCCACAGAGAGTGGCAGAGCAGTCCTTTTTGGAGGGTCCCACTGCATCCCCACTGGCAGTGGTACATGGGTCTGTTGGGAACAGAGGCTCAAACTTCCCCCCTGACTGTGGGACTTGAGCACATAAGGGAGCTACTGTGACCCTTGAAGCAAAGGAAAAAAGGCTTCAATCCTGCTACTAATTTCCAAAGAGAAACTGAATGCCAAACCTACCTTGGTGTTGTGAGAGGGAGATGGAGGAAACTCCTGTGATAATGCCTGGATTGCCCTGGTAAGAAAGTGCAGCACTGCACACTGACTGCTCTCTGGAAATAGTGAAGCTTTATGTTGTTTTGGCCCTTGTTATCTGTGCAACATCTGGTTTCTGTGCTCTCTGGATCTCAATATCCTGACTTGGAATTTTACCTGCAAATGGCAGAAATGTGTTGTTAAGTCCCCTGAGGTAGAAATGGGCAGTGTGTAAAGCTCTGCCCTGTGAGCGTGCTGGAGGACATGGGGGTCTTCTCTAGGACACTGTGTGACTGATTACTAACTGTTAAATTCTGATTTTAAGGAAAGCAACTGATAGTGGAGATCAGTCCTTCTGTGGTGGCTTAAGGGGCAGATGCCAGCCCATTCAGCTGATTTAATATTTGTCCCTCAGCTGAGAAATCCCACAAGTGATATCCACATCTCTCACAGGGAGTGCTCTCACAGGGCCCTCTACACCTGCAATGATTTTTGGTATTTACCAAGAAGAAAAGCAATTACAAAATGCTGCTGTAAAGCTCACCAACTCAGCTATAAAAACAGCCAAAGAGTTCAGCTGTGTCAGGGAGTGCTGTGGCCCAGACAAGGACAATATACAGATACAACTTTTTAGCAGGCCACTCATCAGCCCTACTCATGCCAATGGTAAAGACCCCTGCACCATCTTTGGAGCATAATTTGTTTTATGGAAAATGCTGGATTTTTTTCCCTTTTTTCTCCCTCTAACTCTATTCTTTTTGCTCATTGTGATTGATCACAGTGAACAGATTATTTATTCAGTTTGGAAAATTCATCAGCAGCTGCTGCCCAGTGGGAAAGCCTCTTGCTGTCCACTCCTGAGAGCTGTCAGTCCTCATGGATGTGTCACTGCCCGAATCAGAAAGATTAAATCAAACATCAGTATGCAATTTCGAGAGTTACACAGCACACAGAAGGATTTTTTTGTTACACAAGTCTAGGCTCTAGCAGAAGAAACCAGCCTGGAAGCTGGCACATCTCTGTGACCCCCACATTGCTCCACCCTCCCTGCTTACCTCACACAGCATCTCTGCAGCTTTTTGCTGTGAAAAATGTTCCTCCCTGCGAATTAAGAACTTTGTTTGCATGTATTGGAGTCCTTGCAACCCTCAGCTATGGCTACCAAAAAGCCATGTGTGCTCTGCACCAGCCAAGGGACAGTGTGGGAGCTTACAGGGCAGCATTACAGGCATGAACACATCTGGAAAAAAGACAGCTTGAACTTGATTGCTCAACTGCAAATAAAGCAAAACCTAATTCCCACTCTTGCCTCTGATTTTCTCTCAGATTTCTGGGTTTTATGCCTTCTGCTCTGATCCCACAAAGATGAGCCCTGCAAAAGTGTCCTCAGACTCAGGCTAGTTGGTGGATTTTTGACTGTGCTTACACAGCTTCTGCAAACTTGGGATCCGTGAAGAGCATCACTTAATCCCTGATTTCTGAAGGGGTATAGTGGGAACTTCAGTATGCTAAACTTTTCAGGTAAAGCTTATTCTTCAATATTACCCTGAATAGTAAAAGGCTAAAATGTTCAAAGTGCCTTCCTGAACTGAAATTCCTGGCAATACCTATTTAAAACAAAGCTATATGAAAATGGCAGTAACAAATCATCCAAATACATCAACTGTTGTGTTATAGTTAACACAACTGTGCCCATGTTATGTTATTGAGAAGAAAGATTGATTTAGAGTCTCCTGTAAGGTCTACTGCCATTGCCTGGGACCTTACACAACCTTATTTTGGATGCAGATGTAAACAAGACATGAACTCCTTACCAAAGCTTGGGGTTGTTGCAGGTTTCACACCTCCTTGAATGCAAATCACTCAATCTCTCAAATTTACATTCTTCTGGCAGTAAATCTGTTAGCTATTCTGAATAGTTAGTTTTACCTCTTAGCACAGTAATCTCAGCCTTTACGTCTCTCATTTACATCTTTAAGTGGCTTTATCTCTGTTTTATCAAAGAATACAAAGATAGGCTATGGTCAATAAACTGAGGTGGAATTTAAAAGCAAAAAAAAAAAAAAAAGGTATTTATGCTTCCTGGGGTGTGCACAACTATTGCACAATGACATCTGACTTAAAGCTTGCACATAACTCGAAGTGCACTTTGGTAAACAGCTCAGCCTGAGTTTAAATGAGATTTACAAACACCTATCAGCCCAGTATACACTTTGACAGACACCACTTAGGATGCTGTGTTGCTGTCCTCATGCATTCAGAATCAGTGCTGACTTATATCTTGACTTTATTTTTAAATATATAATTTATTTTAGAGAACATGTTTAGACAATTTTACTGTGAAGAACTAGAAACGCCTGCATTTCCAAAAGAAATGGTAGCTTTTCTTGCAGTTCTTAAATATCTATGATCTGGGAATTTCAGGACCTGTTGTAATATGATCAAGAGTTAGCAATATTGCTATATAATATTCTTATGCATTTATGAATCTTGTATTTGCAAATATAACAACTATCTTTTGAAATTAAGTATCTTCAGAATTATGAGACTTTATGTTGCTCACTGATGTCTTTATATATTGGGTTTATCTAAGCAGTTGATAAAAAAAATTCATCAAAAGAATGTCGCTCCTGCCCCCTGAATAGAAAAACCTGTTCACAGAATAGTTTGAGTACCCAGAAACGTGGAATTAAATTAGCTAATCCTGCAAAATAGATGTTAACACAGACTTGAACATCCCTGCCATCACAGTGTACAGGACCCTGGTTATAATCCACACTTTCTGTTCTAGTTTTGCAAGAGATTGGAGATCTGTCTTGTTTTCTTCTTTCCTAGTTTCCTAAAACTAGGCTTGGGGTTTTTCAGATCTAGCACTTCTGAGCAGCTAAATCTCAGCCAAGAAATCCTCAGACTATTTCAGAAGGCCTCAAAGGGAAAAGAGGGGATTTCAATAGATGGTATATTCACAGACCTGTCTTCAGGGAGGTTCTGAGAGTTGGTGGCTAAAAGTGAATTTGCTGCTTTTGGCCTTTGTGTGCCCCTTTTCCTGTCTGAAATATAGAGGATGATCCCCACCTGCTGCAAAGGGCAGCCAGGATGCTGCTGCTGTTCCCTGGCTCTGTTTGGTCAATGGCAAGTGTGTTCATTTTTGGATTTGTAAAACGAGTGAATGGGCCTGGCCCCTGTAACTTCAGTCAGTGAGAACAGATGACACTCGTAGGCATTGCTCTCTGCTGTGCCACCTGAACACAGTAAGGTTCATTCTCAACTGCTTTATTGCCTTGCAACTGCCAGCCCTGCTCAGGCATCTGGGCAATGAAGGATTAATGTGTTTTGCACCCAGCTGCTTTAATTTAATTTAATTTAAAGCCTGATCCTATGAGCCAATGAAGTTCTCCACTCTTGTTGCCTTCAGTAGGATTTGAGGGACTTGGGGCCAGTTAAGAAAAGGCTCTTTAATTTTTTATCAGGAGCACAAGCATGTGAAGGAGAGCTATTCCCTCTGTATGCACTTGTAATATGTACAGGACTGGGCACCTTTTGTAATAGTCTGCTTAAATCTTGCTGTGTTGCTAGGGAACTGGCTGTGTCCACAACCAAAAAACATGGAGACATTGTGTCCTACTGATTTCTGGCAGAGTTTACCATAAGAAATGGCTTAATTGCAACAAGATCTACTAGCAGGAGTACAAAAAATGTGATTTGTCAGCTTTTTTGTCAGCTTTTTTTAAAATTACAAATATTTTAATTCTATCACACACATGAAAATCCCTTTCAAGCTGAAGGCTAGGCATGTGAGGACACCACCAGAATCAAACACTTCTTTCCTTTATTCTTTAAAATACTGATTCAGCTATTTTTAAATTTACTTGAGTCAAAGTAAAGTGTTTGGAAGCTTAACAAGCTTGGATACTCTCTGCTCTTTTGTAGTAAGGCTCTTACTATTTTCAAGACTCTTACAAAAAGACTTGATTATGTATGTTTCCAAAATGTATGGTTTTTCAAGTTTTCAGACTGCATTTAAAAGTATCAGTAAAAAGAAACCTGTACTTAGAGAGACCTAGAATGACATTTCTGATAGTTTCTTATCCCTTTCAGGACATCAGAACTGTCTGCATTGTTTTAAATTAGTGATAAAACAAGGCTTGAAACCCCAGATACCAAAGAATAAGTCTGCTATCAAAACAGGAGAAAATCTGGGCAGAGAAAAAAACAAGCCATGGGGAAATTGAAATGAAATATAGTCTAAAGTGACCTCCCTTAAAACAAACAGTAAATCCTGTCCTATTAAGCTCTCAGGAGAGCTGCTAAAGAATTTTGAAATAATCCAGACAAGGAACTCAACCATTTTCATTCTTGTCAGTCCTCTTCTTGCAACTCCCTAAGAAAAAATGATCCCTTGTGTGTTTTGTACAAAAGGATGAATTTTTATGATATAAAAGCACACACTTTAAAGCTGTAAGCCCTCATTCCTTGGCAGTCATTATCTTCAGATTTATGGAGAAACACACATTGATCCCTTCCAAGGCACAGGTGGGCAGGGAGGCAAGAAACACTCTTCTGGATTCATCAGCCTTCTTTGTGGGGCCTGACCAGGAGCAATCTCACAGCACAATACTATTAAAAACCTCACATATATGGCACCTGCTAATAGTTTTTTCTCCTTCTCTCAGGATAGTTACACAATTTAACAGCAAAAAGATGGAAGACACTGAGGAACTGGGAGACTAGCCAGGTAAGGATGTTTTTTCTTGTCAGACCTGTAGCTTAGAATGTCATATATGTGTACACAAGTCTAGTGGCCTTTTCACAAAACTCCTTGTGTTACAGAGAAGGCATTTCAATATACAGACCTCAGGTTTGTCTTCCACTGTCTGGATGCATCTCTGTAAGAGAGCAACTTTTTATACTGACTGCTCATCCCTATGTGATTTTCTAACCCAGAGTTAATGTGCAACAATTAACATGCCTGTGTGTTGACCAGTGCTACATGTGAATTAGAAATTTTGTGATGGGCAGCTGCATGACATTTATTGCCACAGATCACATTAATATTGTGGATTTTAGCTCTCTGACCCAGTGTATTCAACAGAATGAGTTTCTTCTTTGATTTCTCCTGGTATGCATGGATGTAAATAAGGCCCTTATATTGTTCAAACATAATTTTTGTGGTATACTATTTTAAGATGTTTGGCCTGATCTAGATTAAGCAGCTTCATATAACTGATGAAAGAGCTATTGTTTTTCACAGCAGAAAAACTGCCACTCATCCAGATCACTGACCTATTTCTTGGAGTGAGAGGTAACCTTTCTAAAGTTTTACTGATTTCAAATGGTATGTTTTACACTACTGGTATTTTGGTCTCACATATGAAGTGTGATTACGCCATTATTTAAGGATCAGATAAAAAAAATTCAACTTGATTTTCAGATGCAAAATGATTTTTGTTTTCTATAAGTTTTGGTACTATTCTAAAGAAAGTGTTAAATGAATCAGAGCAATTCAGCTCCAGGGATTATTCCATTACTCAATGATACAGAAATTCCTCAGGCTTAAACATCACCAGGATAGTCCTGGTAACCTTTCTTGCTCTGAGATCCAGTGGAATTTGTCTCTATTGCCTGAAAGAGATGATGAACCATGTCTAGGAGCAAGAATTTAAACAGCTCACTCTAACACTAGACTGGTTCATACATTTTCTGCAATCAGAAAAACAGCATCTACAAGTTCCTGAAGATGGGAACAATTTGTAGACAATCACTCTTCAAATCTTGCTTTTCACTCCTGACTTGCAAAGGCCAGTGCCAGAAGAAAACATTAGGAGAATAAACTAATACTGCATAAAGAGATTTTGTGGAGGCTGACATGAATAAATGTATTTACCACTACACATGTCTTTCCTCTGCAGGACAATAGGGCTTGCATATTCTCTATGCTTTCTCACTACACAGAGAGGGATACAAGCATTTAAAAAGGAATTAGGGTGTTGAGATGCTCAGTCAATGTTGGATTGCTGGCTCCCTGCTCTTTGCCATGGAACATCTGCTAAAGAACTCTTTGGGAGACTTCTGGGTCTTTAAGGACCAGCAGAATAACACAACACTGTTAGGATGTTTTATATTTGGGGCACTTCAGTACTGACAAATGCTTTCTCATTTTATCATGCTGCAATCAAGATGACAAAAAAAAAGTGTGGCAGCTAGTAGAAACTCCCCCCACAGCACAACAAAAAACAGGGTCTCAAAAGGAAAAGTTTGGCACATGAAAAGCTGCAAACAAAAAAAAAAGCTAAACCTCCACCAAACCATTTCTGCTTGCTGTGAGCCTGCCAAAGCAGAACAGACTTTCTCAACAGAAAAGGCTACATTATGCTAGAAGGAAATGAGCTGCAGGGCACAGGAAAAGGGAACGCGAGTGGAGATTTATGGCACTGCTGAAAGCAGGCACTGTACTGCCAGATCAGGAGTGAGACACTTACCAAAGGATGCTACCTTTGTTAGTTCATCTGTCAAGGAAGGAGTTTCTGTTGGAGGGTATCTAAAGCCCTGCCATTCATTGCAGAGCTCATTGCTTCAGCCTTGTGATCAGAGTCACTGTGTCTCAGTCAGGATTTTCTACTTTTTTTTAGAAGGTAGGAAGGTAAAAAACCCCCAAAAACTAGCACAACTCACCAAACTAAACCCCCTCAAATCAAAACCACCACTCAATGAATACTTGATAGCTAATGACTTGGAAACAGAACTGTGTGGCAATTGTTGCAGAAAAGTACAAATTTAGCTCCTTTTTTGTCTCTTCATGTGGTACATGTAGGACTTCACATGCTGAATTCTCCTTGATATAGGCTGCAGCAGAAAGGCACATCTGTGGACAAATAAAACCCTTTCCTTTCTTCAGTAAAGAAAAATATAAAGTTAAGGTTTTAAGGGCTCTTTCCCCCCCCCACCCTCTGCCAGGGATTTCTAATTACAGCTCCTTTTTAGACTTCCTCTGTAAGTAACTTTAGTCTCAGAGGTAAGCTGCTAGCCCAGAGAAGCTGCAGAATCGCCCTGAATTTTTACCAAGCTTAATGTGAACTTTGCCATGGTTTTTACTTTCAAGTGAAACTGCAGCTTGTTTTCAGCTCCCTAAACTCAAGTGAAAGGCTATCCCCAGCAATTCTGAGGGAGAACTGTATGTTGGAACAGTTGTGAAGAATGTAGGAACATGATATCACCCCTAAAATATCATGCCATAAATGTAACTCGCGTTTTGGATGGGCATCTGCTGCGCCAAGGGAAATACAGGTTGGATATTAGGAAAAAGTTTTTTATGGAAAGAGTGATAAAGAACTGGAACTGTCTGCCCAGGGAGGTGGTGGAGTCACCATCTCTGGATGTGTTTAAGAACAGACTGGATGTGGCACTCGGTGCCATAGTTCAGTTGAGGTGTTAGGGCTGGGTTGGACTCGATGATCTCGGAGGTCTCTTCCAACCCAGACATTCTGTGATTTCCAGCTTTCTTTTTTTTCCAAATGCAGGATCTTTCTCATACTACTTTCTCAGTAGTATGAACCCTTTTTCCTATTGGGTACCACACCAAATTATGGATACCTATCAGCTTAAAGGTACATATGGAACCTGGACATGTAATTTTCAGTAGTTCTGAATCTGAGCCTAAGCCTCTGGGCTATATGGAAAAAACATTCACAACTCCCTCAAAAGTGTCTTTGTGGTTTCTCACTAGTAAGGAATATGTGCCATTTATCTTCAACAAAGACTGACTGCTGACTTTACTAAACCATAATTTGCATTTATGAGAGGACAAGATACTGAATTATACAGTTCTCTACAGCCCAGAGCTAGATCCTGAACTCACCCTGAAAAAAACTCAGTTTTGCATTTGTAAATATTTTGTGCGTTAAATCAATAAGTGCCATGTGGAATTAAATGCTCAAAATACTAGTTAGCAAGGTGTGTAACAGTTATGGAAAGCTGACTCCTCTCTAAAGTACTTAGAAACATTTTTTTTTTTTGAGAGAGAGAACCATTGAAATGTAATCTGTATTACTCTCACAAGTCACCAAACAAAAGTGTGTCCTGAAACTTCAGTTAGCTATAAAAGTGAAATGCTCTTGCACGGATTCAGAGAGGGAGAAAATTCTTGCTGCAACAACTCTGTTTTCTATGACTCCAGGCAGGATCACAGAAATCAGGATAAAACATCCAGTAATGTGGGTGGTGGTTTTTCTGCTGTTTTTTTCATACACCTTTTTTCTGCTGCAGTCCTGTAACTTTGATACTACTCCAGTGAAGTCCAATGGGTCTGACCAGTAATGATCTCCTAATGATTTGATATGTTACTTGATTAACAGATGGATCTGATTCAATGACCAAAACCCAGTCCACTTAAGCAATGGTGGCATGTGAAACATGACCAGAAAGGATACAGCAAGCACTGTGCATTAATACCTATGCATTTCCACCTGAAAAAGAGGAATGTGAAGGCTGTTCCCAGTTCCGTGTGCTCTCTCTCCCCAGTGTTAAGCCAGCAGCTTGCTGAATCCTGTTTCTGCCTAGGTTTCTGCTGACACAGACTATCTGTGGGATTTTAAGGGATGTTAGAATGGCAAGAAGCACAGTGGTAAGGAGACAGCTAATTGACAGACAGGAAGGCTGGCAAATAGTTTTTGTTACTGACAAGGAGGAAAAATCACACTGGAGCACTGCACTTGGAAGTGATACTTATGCAAATAAAAGCTTCAGTGTACATGCCCATGCAATTATTTGCATGTAAGTATGATGACAGGCAGGTATAATGACAACCAAGGCAACTCAGCTGTTCTCTTGATGGATTAGCATGGTGTGGGCAGTAATTTGCACTACATACTAGGACAACTCTGACTGAGGAAGCATCTCTGATGGAAGGAGGCTTTTCAGCTTGGAGGCATTCTGAGACCATCCACTGAGAAGCTGACTGATGTCAGCTATGGATGGAAGTAAGTGTGTGCTGTTGTCTGGGCAATGTGGACAGATAAATTCCAGAAAGTTACTTTCAGAACTAGCAAAAACTGAATATACTGCTCACTGGTCAGCTGAACATAGTTTTGTTACTATCACTGGACCTGAATCAGGGGCCAGTTTATAAGGGATCTCAAATTCGTGTGGGAGTAGAGTAAGTACTGCAGGCATTTTTTAAGCAACGCCAAGTCAGCTGATGCAAATAACTTCACAGCCTGTGCTCAGCAAAATAAGGAGATGTATTTAGTTTTAGCTGACATATTTTATTGTAGCTGAATTTGTAAGTCTTCTAGTAGGTCTCATATAACATGACATTAAATCATTCACGAGTATACAACAGATTTCATCATAATGCTAGTATGAACTTATGGATACTTCCATGCAGTTTTACAACCACATAAATAAAGGTTTTAAGAGATGTTTGACTGTTTGTTTTATATAATGTTACTTGATCTGTATTAAACAGTCAAACAACACTTTTTACATGTGTTATATATGCAATTTGAGTATACAGTTAAATATACATTTCTAATGTAAGAACAGTGAATTTTGTTATTCAGACCCAAAGAACCAGGCTGGTATAAGATCTTAATCAGTCTGCACTTTCTAGTTCTTGTATTTTTCTAAAGAACAGTGGAATGTGGTAGAAATTACACAGAGACAAGTCATGGAACTTCTTACTTAGCTTTTTATCTACACAGGCAAAACTCCAAGAAAGGCACTGTATAGCTAAGATGCCTGTGCTCAAAGAAAATACAAATGCAATAATCTCAATTACATACACAGTTCTACAAAAGCCAGCTATGTGTATGTGGATGAAATAGCTGTTCAATTAAGTACAGCATTGATTTCTGTGTCTGCTAAATAAAATCTAGTGTGGATTTCAAAGAGTTATATACTATCTCTAAGTTATTATCTAGGAGATAATAACACATGTATGTCACTACTTTTTAAGCTGCATCACTTCATCTAAGTATTGGCAAGCTTGATTTGCAGTGCATTTGAGTGCATTAGATTATTAATGTCTGGAGCCCACTGAAGATTTGTTTTCTCTGTACATAACCACATTTGAGACAGAGCAGTTTGGGTGCTTCTACAGCATGTCTCAGGCACTTTCAAAAGTACTCTTTCTGTGACAGAGATGAACTGCCAGAAAGATCTGTTACCACTACTAAACACTGTTCAGTTTTACAGTCATTAACTACCAGTCTCTATTTAGAGTTAAAAGGTTTTGTATTTAGTACCTGCATTTACATTAGCATGCTCAGAAGAGCTGTCTTCTGCCTCAGTGTGAAATAAACCTTGGAAATAGCCTTCTTCTCTAATCAGGCTTGTTTGTAAACAAGTTAAAATACATAAATGAAGTAATAAATGATAGACTTATGTTGTACAAAAGCTAGGCTGCTGGAAGAGATCAGGAGACTGTTTTATGGGGTGGGCATAGGAAAGACATATTCCTAATTTGATGTAGCTTATTATGATTTTTTTTCTGCATAGTTTTTTGTTGGATGAACTGATATTTCTTATGGCAAAACCTTTCAAATGTCTATAAAAATTTGAAAGGATAAAAGGATGAGTTTTGTGAGTGCATTAAGACAGCACAGCAATTTATGGTGTTGATGAATACCTTGCTTGTAAAAGTAGTATGAAAATTGCCCTACAATTCAAAACATGGCAAGAAGATTGAAAAGGAAGACCTGTTTTCCAGGGAATTAGCACAGGGTATGGGAGCTTCAGGACAACTGGGAAGACACAGGCAGTCTGTGCCCCCCCTGCTCCCTGAGGTGTGCCCCGTGTTCACAGGGCAGGCTGAGCCCCTCCTCAGCTCTAACAGCCAGAGGCATGGCAGTCTAGTCCAGATGACATGATGCACCTGTAGAGGTTGTGTTTATTCTCTTGGTTGCAGCTCTGATGAAGTACTAACAGACTACAAAATGCTGAGAGATCCTGCCATTATTGGAATACTCCCAAGTAGGTATGATGGTGACAGAGGTGCTCCCACCCCCAAGCCTTCTCTTTCCCTTCATGTGTTGCTTTCTGAGTGCCCCCTAGCACAATCTGACTCCCCAGCTCTGCAACTCACAGAATGCATTGTTTTAAACAAGCAGAATTAGTGTATAGAAGGCAACCACAAACTTATTTATCACATATTTATAAACTCATATTTACAGTCTTTTTCAAATACTCCCTCATGTTTCCTCTTCTTAATTACTAGATGATTGTAATTCTCTATATCCATCCTGCAGCTGATAAGAATTGTAGAACAGTAAGCTAAACCAGACCATTTAGTGTAATGCTGGCAGATCACAGCATCAAACTTCTATTTGATAATATAAAAATATGCTCATACATTTTCTGTACGTGCAAGAACATTTGAAGAAAAATAAGAAAGCATAATCCTTATGTCCATACAGAGCAAGAAGAGTTTTTTTCAAAAGCGTTTTCTTGGTGTTCTCAAGTATGTTCTAAGTATGACTTTGCTGTGGGGTGCCTCAGAATCTGATGTGTAAACCCTTGAAATGGGTTTCCCTCTTCCACTCACAGGAAATCCAATATGATGGCTGACATCAAAGTCCTGGTCTGTCCTTTGGTCTGTTCTGCAGGCTCTGACACACTGACTGCATCTGTTTTGTCCATGCTATTCAATCACTTGGAAATAAGTCTTCCCCCTAGGTTAAATTCTATCCAACAGAAAAATTGTGAGTTAACTGGTTGCCTAATATCAACTTGAATCAACTGGTTTATTTTTTTTTTATAAAGGAGTCTTAAATAAGATTTCATTTAGTTAACTCCAGTAATGGCTTACAGTTGGATTTACAGTGGATTTACAGTGTCCTCTGGTTTGAGGCTGTCATGTTTTAGGCAGTGACACCTACAAAGCTAGACTATATTCCTACTACATACCACTTTGTTACAGAAGACTTTGATACGTGATGTAACTTCATGCATCTGCAACCAAACAAATCAAACTAAAAAATAGGATGCTATGGTTTTGTTTCAAATGTCTTCCACAAAAATATGGGGGAATTTGCAGAAGTTTTAGGCATTATGTGGCAAAGCAGATATCCTTCTCTAATACTTAGACCACTTGCAAGTACTACAGTTTATCATAAATGTCAGTGCTTTTCCCTGCTCAAATGTCATTGATTAGATGAGAGGCTATTTCACAGGATTTATTTTGGACAGGCATGACATATATGAATTCTGCTTGCAAGACACTGCAAATAAGGTTGATGAAAGGTTGACTGGGAGAGAAGGGTAGCAGTCTCAAGATACCATTTTCTAATACTTAACAAATGATATAGATGCTGTAAATCTTCCCTATGGCCAATAGCAACTTGAGGAATACCTAACCCTGGAAGT
Source organism: Promerops cafer (assembly GCA_013398275.1). NCBI lineage: Eukaryota > Metazoa > Chordata > Aves > Passeriformes > Nectariniidae > Promerops > Promerops cafer. The sequence goes on along the minus strand of VZSE01014393.1, from coordinate 1,214 downwards.
ACCTTACCTACAGCAATGTGCAGCACTCAGTATTTCACTCTAACACAAGATCATCTGTGCTCCACTGAGATCCAGAACCTAGATTTTTCCCCTGAAATACACTGAGGGATTCAAAATAAAGGTATCTTTGTATATGTAGAACACATCTCCCCACAAACTGCAGATACAGATTTTAGTGTTTCGCTATGGGAATGGACTGAAGTATTTGCCTTTCATATAACAGCCTTGCTCACAATGATCCTGTTCAATGGCATCGAATTTTTTTTTTTTTTTATGCAAGACCATGTCCACCTACATTGGACATTGAGGCATACATGGCTAAGAGCATAAAATTGCAGTAGGGCATTATGATCACCTATAGGAAGCATGCAGTGAAGTCCTCTTCCTCAAGCTTGGTGACATCAATCACAAGGACACATCAGGGTGTCCCAGCCAATTCTGCTACTGAACAGTGTATTCCCACGGATGTGGCAGATCCTGCTGTGCCCGTTGTTACCTCTCTGTGCTGCCATGGACCTTGACACACCTGTCACTGCGAGTCTTGTCCACAGGTCTTGGTGAAGGGGACGGCTGGGTCTTCCTACGGGGTTTTGAGGCTCACTGGGTTAGTACAGGCTGCTTTTATTCACCTGGGCAAATCTTCCTTCCCCACGCTCGCCCCCACATCTCCAGCCCGAACGCCACAGTGATGGAGCACACCGAGGGACGGTGCCGAGCACACCCTGCCCCAGTTTCCCAGTTTTGACTCCGTTACGGGAGCAGCAGGCTCAGCTCCGCTGGCTGACCGCCGTGCCAGCGATGGCTGCTGCGGGACAGCATCGCTGCCAGCTGGCGCTGCAGCCACTGCGGGTCCCGGGACACTCCCTCAGTGCCTTCTGAGAGCCCACGCCGCCACCTTCACTTTGAAGAACCCCGATCTCAGGTAAACGAATCAATCTGGTTTAGCCTTAGAAGTAAGCGCCGCAGAAGCCTCAACAGCTCACCGGTCATCAGGAAAAGACTCCGGGAAACCTCACGATTTTGCGTTCAGCTCAGCGACTGGGCAGAGGGGGCTTACTCCAACTGGCACCTCAGCACAGACCGCGTGTTACAGCGACAGCGACTCGCCGCCCAGCTCGCCGCTGGACGCGCTGCGCCGTACGCGCAGCAGCGCGCTGTCACCTGGCCGGTACCGCACACCTGCCCGCGGAGCCGCGCACCGCCACACCGCCGCC
>VZSE01014390.1:12375-90623 GCA_013398275.1 Promerops cafer | reverse complement strand
TTGTGAGTTTGTGGTTCATTGTGCTCAGCAATCTGAACCCTACAACCTCCTGCAGGTTAAAATGTGGTAAAAAAAATAATTTAGCCACTTTAGCACAAAGCTGTGGCTTAGCATCTACTGCAACTTCATTTAAGTGTTTGTTTACATGCAGAAAATGCTGATTCAAAGGTAATAACTCCTTCAAAGAGTTATAACTCCTTCAGAGAAACATTGTGGGGTTGGGTTGGAAGGGACCTCAAAGCCTCTCCAGTGGCACCCCTGCCATGGCAGGGACACCTTCCACTGTCCCAGGTGCCCCAAGCCCTGTCCAGCCTGGCCTGGGACACTTCCAGAGATCCAGGGGCAGCCACAGCTGCTCTGGGAATCCCACCCCAGTCCCTCCCCACCCTCCCAGGGAGGAATTCCTTCCTTTTTCTATCCCCTGCCAGTCTGAGGCCATTCCCCTTGTCCTGTCACTCCATCCCTCGTCCAAAATCCCTCAGTATCAGCCAAGCTGTAAAACACCAATGCTGGGACCCTCCCTGGCTGAATCCCTGTTGGCATTCACTGCTTCTGAGCTTGGAGGAGCTAATCCTCGAATATTATCCAGCTTTGGTCCCTGCAGGGCTTTATCCCAGGGTGCTGAACCAAGCAGATCCATCTATCAGCTCAGTTATTATCAAAAGCAATAAACAATGCTGTTTGCACTGCAAATAAAAGGGAAAAGCAGCAGATAACAAAATCTCCTACTTGAAAATAAGAGAGAACTGAATTACAGTTGTTCCTGCACAGTCCTAATCCTCTCAGGACTAATGAAGCCCCAGCCGTTCCATGTCCCTGCAGGAAGAGCCCAAAAGTGCCAATGTCCAGCAGAGATTCCCATGCCTGGAGCTCAGCCATGCAGGCAGAGGTTCAGGATGTCGTGGCACAAGCATTTAACAGCACATTTTCCCATTATCAGTTGCTTTCTGTGTCTTTTTTTTCCATAAAATTCACATTTAAACTCCAGCCATCAACTGCTTCTCCCTGAGGCGCGACCAGGAATCAGCGGCCTTGTGAAGGGAACCCGTTTCCTGGGAAATCAGTATATTCTCTGAGGGGGAAAATGGATGAAAAGAAGAAATCCACACAAGAGAAGGCAAAGAAAACCCTTGTTATTCCTCATACATTGCAGCCCTTGTTCAGTCTCTCCTGGATGAAAAGTTAAACTCGACCTTTGTGTTCCTGCCAAGGTCGGCGAGTGCTCCTCCTGCAACTCAGACTTGCCTGGGGCCTGCTTTACCTCACACAGCAAAAAATTGCATATAAAGAGTCTCGAAACATCAAGAAAAGGAGGGGAAATCGAAAAGTTTGGGCCAGTTCTCCATAATTTTCATTTTTCCCTGCTCTTCCATCCATCCGGTGGGAATCCTTTGTTTGCAGTGGGTTTGGAGAAGCTGTGGGAGATGTTTCCCAAGGATTCTGCTCCAAACCAGCCCTGTCCTCCATCACCCTCCAGAATTTATCCCTCTGGATGTGTTATCCTTGTTATTTTTTTGTCAAAAACACAGAAAATTGGGTGACATCCCATTCTCCAAAGGAGCTTCCAATGGGTTACATCAGCCAGTCCACGCCTGAGTTCAAAAGTGAATTTCTGTAGCCAAAGCAGGACACAAAAACATTCCCATGCTGAGCTGCACGCAGGCAAAACACAGCCCAAGGAACTTTAATAAAGAGCTGCGCTCCAAAACCGTTATTTTTATATTTAACTAGGGCTTCATAATGTCATTAAAAATTTAGGTCAAGCACACAATGTCCAAAGGTTCTCAAGGAACACGAGGATAAAATTATCTGCCAGGAATTGATGTCCACTGCCCTGTTGGGTAGCAGCAGGTAGCAGTTAATTGAAAAGTGCCTTATCTCTAATTATTCTTCTCCATCCTCCTTAGCAGCCCCATCAGAGTGAATACACAAGAAACAGCCTTAAATACCTTCCAACCTGATGTAAAAAAGAATATTTGGGAATGGTGATACTCTTATTTTAATCCATGTTTTCCAGAGGCTGCTCTGCAAAGCCCTGTTTTTAAGCTGTGTCCATGATGTTTTCTGAGCCAGGCCTACACATTCCACGATGTTGCTCCCACAAATATAAAATTTAATTTCACTTCAGCTTGGTTTCTTTCTTCTTTTTTTGCCTCTACTTTTTCTGAGTTAGAGCATTTCTATTTTCCCTGCAAATAAAAACGGGTTTATGGCTGGAGGTGTTGCAGCTCGTTCCGGGTAACTCCAAGATGCTCCACAGCCTCTAAAAGTGCAAAACCATTCTCAGCCTTTCCATGAATTCCTCTGGAGATTTCTGAGGCCCTTCTGATCCAGCAGCAGCAGATGGCCCTTGGCTACAGGGATGATTCCAGCCCAGAGGTGCCCATTTCATTACTGCAACGTTCAGGCCTAAGAAATTGCTTTTTTCCCCCTCGTTAGGAAGAGCTGTAACTTCTCCCTAACCACCCTCACCCCAAAACCAACATTCCACTTCATTCCAGCTGCTCCTTCCTTCCCCAGTTCCGTTCCCAGAGGAAATGCCCCCAAAGCCAGCAGCATTTTAATGTTCCTGGGGCTTTCCCGAGCTGGGGACAGCTGGTGGCAGCTCCGCGTGGCCTCGTCTGCCACGCAGAGCTGGCCATGGCATCCCAGACTGGTTTGGGTTGGGAGGGACTTCAGGGATCATGCAGTGCCACCCCCAGCTATGGGGACACCTTCCACTACCCCAGGGTGCTCCAGGTCCTGTCCAGCCTCACCTTGGACGCTTCCAGGGATGCAGGGGCAGCCACAGGAGGCGTGGGGGGGTGTGGGACATCAATCAGGACAATTCCCAAGGAGCAGCACACAGAGCCCTTCACCCAGCAAACCCTTCAGGTGAAGCTCCCAGCAACTCCAGGCCGTTGCACTGGGCTGCCCAGCTTTTTCTGGAGAAGGGGAAAGAACCCCCAAAATCACCTGGAAAGCCAAAGATCAGCTCTGAAACCACCCCCAAGGCAGCTCTGCTTTTTCCCACAGCATTTATGGGAACATTATACCTCACCCCGTGAGCTGGAGAGAAAAAACTGCTTTAACTACACAGAGCACATCCCTGCTTCCTTCCAGCAGCCCGGGACCTGCCCTCCAGGCAGAGGAATTCCCAGGAATTCCCCGAGCCCTCCCATGCTCCTCTGCCCTGTTTGGTGCCAGCTCTGAGTCTCCAGATGCATTTCCCTGGTGCTGCAGCAAAAATACCTGCAAAGGCAGAGAGATCTCCCCTCCCCTGCTGAGGGAGAGCTCCCAGGAGGAGAGAATCCCAAGCAAATTCTCTCCCAGGAGGAGAGAATCCCAATTAAATGTGGCTTTTCTCAAGGGGATCATGTTGAGTGTAACCTTTTCTGGCTGGAGCTCAGCAAAAATGACTCTTCTCAGACTCCAAAATGAGGGCAGAATTTCCCAAAAAACTTTGGCACTTGCAGAGCGAAGACAAGAACTGAAAATAAATATTTGCATCCCAAATTCCTTTTTGTGGCAGCCATGTGGTCTGGGGCTTGTCCCATCCCTGGGAATTCCACCTGGCAGCAGAAATAAACAGATTTTTCCAGTCTATCCACGTATCTATCAGTGCTTATCAGGGTCTCTCCTGATTCATATCCTGATATGGATTCAGAGCTGAGGATAAAACAGCTCCAGCAGTTTAAAGGGAGATTATTCTGAAATTAAAACCCCACTTTAGTACAGGGATCATCCTCCCAGCTCTGCCCTAACAAAACTTTGTGGCAGCAACAGAGAGGGAAAACTTGGAGGCTGGAAAACAAGATCATGGAATGATGCTGAGTTAGCAAGAGCATAAAGCAAAGCACGATAACTGATTTTCCAATTGCATTTAATTTGGGGAGTTTAGGACTTAAATAAAGAGAAAATCATGGAAACTTCTTGGAGCCAGAAGCCATTAGCAGACTCTAAATCTATATTAGTTTAAAGGGATTCTGTCAAGTGCATTTTGAGCCTTTTAAATTTTTTTTTTCCACGTAATTAATGTCCCTGCAACATTAGTTCCAGTGGCTTTGAAGCTGGGAAATGGTGTTTGCTTCCTTCTCTTCCCTGACGTTGCACATCCCCTCACAACTCCTGTGGAGACTCATTCCAGCTCCAGTTTGATTGATTTCTTTGGCCCCAGTGATATTCCTGCTCCCTGCTTTCCCACAGATCTGTGGGATGTAAAGCATCCTCTCCTGTGGTTTGGGACACTGGCAAACTCATCTGGTGCCATTTATTGGTATCTATATATTACACATATAAAATGTGAAGCAACATTTCGGGTTCTGTTTGGGCCAAATCTCTTTTAGAACTGTTGGGAAAAGTATTAATAGTGACAAATTTCATTAAGTAAAAAAATAGGGATTGATTGATCCTCATTTTCCATTCATTAAGCTGACCATCAGTGCAGCTGGTGGGATACAAAGAATTAAGGAGCAGCTTCAGGTGCCTGAGTTCCATAAGTTCCCAGGCAAAATTCCTTCATCTGGGGAAATTCTGATTTATTAAATCCAGAAAAAGCTGCTGAAATTCCAACTGATGGACTCAGATGTGTCCAAGCAGCAAACCCAGCTGCTTTTCCAGAGTTAAGGACCAAACCTTGAAAGTTAAACCTGGATATAAATAAGTTTTGCAGTAATTAGCATTCCAAATGTTCTGTGGCAATTCTGCCTGGAACATTGTGTTATCACTCTCCTGCTTTTAACATGGCTTTGGGGGAAAATAAACACCTCCAAAATGTGGAGACTAAGCTTAAATTCTTTATTTTTGCCATGGATTTGGAGGTCCCTTCAGTGCAGGATTTTGCTGCCTCCGTGAGAGAAGTGCAAAATTGTGTTAACAGAAGTTTTCCTTTCCTGAGCATCTTCCCACCAGGGATATTTCAGTTCTTGTTCCACTCTGGGGCACTCTGGGATCAGCGTAGATTCCAGCTGCTGGGAAACACAGGAATAACCTGTGTCTACATCACCAAATTCAATTATTCAGACAGCAAAACGACCTGGAAAAGCCAGGAAAAGCAGAAATTCCTTGGTGCCCTGGGTGTGCTGCTCCCTTTGGAAAGAGCTGGGCACAATTAGATTATCCAAACATCAAGAATGATGCAGGAAAATTATAATCCTGTTTAGACTTCAGATGCTTTTATGGTCCTTAAAGAATCAAAAATGCTGTGCCCTAAGTTAGCACAATTTATCCGCCACAGATTTCATAGAATTTATTTTCTAACATCAATTCACACAGAAATCTCTCTCAAGCAAAATTGCTTTGAATAATTTTAAACCTCTTGATTTTTCTGGTAATCGTTTATTAACCACAGCACTTTTTTTTTTTTTAAGCCCTCTCAATTAAAGCTTGTTTTCTGTGAAATGCTTTCAATATTTTTGAAAATCTTACAGAAACAGCCCCACTGCAGCCACTTTTTCAATCCAAGCAGGAACCACTGGGCTCCAGATGGCCTCTGACCTAAATCCTTCAGTGGTCAAACTCCCAGGGCTTCTTCTGAGTCCTTCTCAAAGTCACTTTGTAAACACTGGTGCTTTAAAGAGCATTTTAAGGGACATTTTCCAGCGGGTCACAAGCGGCCTGAGCCTTTGCTTTAAGCCAGAACTTGGCATGTGAGATATCTTCAGCAGAGAATATTTTTTCCCCAGCGAAATTCCAAGTCCCTCCTTCCCCTGGTGTCCAAAATTGATGTTGGCAGCTCTGTGCTGTGAGTAAGAAGCAGAGTTTATCAGTTTAAGTGACTCCAAAAAGCCGGGATGAGCATCTTTGATAACACACAAGAATTACGAGGCTGCTCAGCACTGACAGGCTCGAATTTGCAGCCACGAAAAAAAATTCTCAGCTCTTTCTAGTTCATGTTTTATTCCTCCCCAAGCCTGGAGCCCCCTAAACCTTTGCTTAAATTCCTGTTCCACCTAAGAGCAACAATTCCCACAGCACATTCCAGGTCCTGCAGGGATTTGCAAGGAATAAAAGCCCCAAACAGCCAACCCTGAGCTGGTGCTGGTGTCAAAGCCAAGCAAGGAGCAGCTCCAAAGATAAAAATCCCAAAAGGATAAAAAATCAGACCTTTAGCAAAGAGAAAGCACCAAGTCCCACCTGCATCTGAGGGAAAGATCTGCTCCCAAGCATTTAAATTACCTTAATGATCATCTCAATGCAAATTCACTGCTGCTGAGCTGTTCCGCAGCAGGCAGCGGACACTCGTTTGTTTAAAACTAAGCTTCAGTTTCTTTCTGACAGTTCCAGAAAGTTCCTAAGTTGTTGGGCTGGTAAATCTTCAAATAAAATTAAAATTCAGTAAAATTCAGCTGCATCAGCCCATGTGGGCTGTTGAGAGCCTGGCAACTCCAGGGCATCTCAAGCCTGAGTGTGCATTCAAAGAAGTGACTGGAAAAGTTGGAAGAAAATAAACAATTTTTTAAAAAACAGCTGTTTTGTCATTTTTTTTTCCAGTCTTGGGTAAACACAGAAGGTGCCAAACTGCAGCAGATGGCAAATACCCAAAGCTTGGCTTTTTCTGCACCATTGCCACCCAAGCTGATCATGGGAAAGGATTAATAATTAAGGGTAATTATCTGAGTGGACACTTTTTAATATGCTGAACTCAGGCTCATTTTGTTTATGGGAAGGGGAGGAAAGAGGCAAGGAAATTCTGAAAATGCCAACCTTATCATCTGGAATTATTTTGACTGGATATTTCATTTTGCCTCTCATGACCACCACGTTCTTCTTCTCCAGATCCCCCTTCCCTCGAATGCCAGAGGTGACAGGAATGGGAAAAACCCTTCCTAATTCAAGAATCAAATTGTGCTGGAATTTCACTGCCCTGGTTCTTTCCTTCCCCTACCTAGAAGGAGTTTTGCTAAGGAAATATTCAACAACGAAATTACAAAGCTGTTAAAAGAAAATTTTGATTTGTGATCTTTATACTGAAAAGATTCCCTCTCTTTCCAACTTTGCTGTTAAAAAAGTATGGGCTGGGAAAGGTTGATTGGAAGCTGACAGCTGGAACAGAGAAATATCCCAGGATGAGCCAGTAAGGATCAAGGAGTGTTTAGTGGAGTTCTCACAAACTCTGAGCACCATGGAATTATGGAATCATGGAAGTATTTAGGTTGGAAAAGCCCTCGAAGATCATCAGATCCAACCATTAACCAGCACTGCCAAGGCCACCTCTGCCCCATGTCCCCAAGTGCCACATCCACAGGGCTGTTAAAGCCCCCCCGGGATGGGGACTCTGCCCCTGCCAGGGCTGGGCACCCCTTTCCAGGGAGGAATTTTCCCAATATCCAACCTCAACTTTCTCTGGTGCAGCTCGAGGCCGTTCCCTCTGCTCCTGTCCCTGTTCCCTGGGGTAAGATCCCAAATCCCCCCTGGCTGTCCCCTCCTGGCAGGGAGTTGTGCAGAGCCACAAGGGCCCCCCTGATCCCCCTTTTCTCCAGGCTGAGCCCCTTCCCAGCTCCCTCAGCTGCTCCAGCCCCTTCCCCAACCCCATTCCCTTCCTGGGACCCGCTCCAGCCCCTCCGTGTCCTTGTGAGGAACCCAAAACTGCCCCGGGGCTGGAGGAGCCTCAGCAGTGCCAGGACATCCACTAATTCCTGGCACAAACCCCTAATTCCTGGCACTGACCCCTAATTCCTGACACTGACCCCTAATGCCTGGCACAGACCCCGAATTCCTGGCACTGACCCCTAATTCCCAACACAGACCCCTAATTGCCGGCACTGACCCCTAATCCCTGGCACTGACCCCTAATCCCTGGCCCTGACCCCTAATTCCTGACACAGACCCCAAATTCCCAACACAGACCCCGAATTCCCAACACAGACCCCTAATCCCTGGCACTCTTTCTCACACCAGGTTTTTCAGAGCTGCTGTAACTTTTGTGGCTGTCACTGCCAAAATCCCAACCTTTTCCTCCCACCTGGATTCCCACCGTGACTGTGCCACTGCCTTTCAGGCCTCACTTTTCTCACCCTGAACCACAAAACCCCGTGAAAATACCCGAGTGCAGTTCCTGGCACACAAATCCCCTGTCACACAAATGCTGAGCTGCAGCTGCAAATCTTTCTGTGCATTCCTAGAACATGGATGGGATGTGGGAATGTTTGAGAGCTGAGCCCTGACAAAACACTTTCCACCCATCATGTGCTGCCTAAATCCCTTCTCTGCCTCCTCCCGCCTTCCTGATCATTTCTCTCTTCATCTTTGTAGCCAATTAATTTAAACGTGACTCTTCTGTCTCTTGCCCAGCAGCTGATTATACTGTCTGTTAAAGAGTTTGTACATATCAAAATAAAGTCAGTTATTATTTCAAAAGTACCCTTAAACATGTAAAATACAATATTGCTATAAGCCACAAAACCCAGCTTCAATTTAATTTACTTAATGTCACTTCTACTCTCTATTAAATAACAAATCTTTTAGATAAAGAGGGGGAAAGCAAGAACTGAAGGAAAAGCAACTTCTGCTCCTGTTGCCGTTCTACTTTGCTTCCTGCACAGGGAATTTCCAATATCCAAGCAATAATTCCAGACCAAATTGGACCGGTGGGGTCACCAATCCTCTTTAAGAGGCACCTTCCCCCAGGAGGGGGCAGCAGGTTTTTATTCCTGCGTCTGTGCCTAAGCGTTGGATAAATGATGTGCTAAAAGCAGATGGTAAAACTCTTCCTAGATATGGTTGGAAAAATTGAAGTTGCTCGGAGTAGTCCCAGGGGCCTTTCCTCAGAGCGTTCCTCCACAAGGAGGAACAATTATTTTCCTTTTGGCTGCTGGTGTGCCCTGCTGAGGGGATGCTGCACTGGAACGATGAGCTCTGTGAAGGGTGAAATGAGGGTTGCTGCTGTTTCGTATCTTCAGTGCTGAAGAGTTTGGGCTCCCAAGGACCTGGCAGGACTTTTCTGGCTGCACTCACAGCCCAGGCTCGAGTTTTGTTCAAGGTGATGTTTTCTGGAGTCACCTGGCTGGGGGGGACTGGCCCAACCTTTTCCTCCCATGAAGTCTTCAAGCTGGGGTGAAGCCTTCAAGCTGGGCTGTTGCTTTGATGCCTTCAGTTGTAGCTTTCACATTTTCCAGACCCTGTGCTGCACTGGTGTGTGACCCTGAGCTTCACACAGAGTGTTGGCCAGTTCTCCTCCCAGCTCAGGCACACAGAACAATCCTTTGCCAGCCCAGAGCCAAGGACGCCGCTGCAGCCTCAGGCCCAGAAAGTGCAAACAGCAGCAGCTGAGGGAGCAGTGTGGGAGATGGGACTGCACAACCTGGAGCTGGAACTGGACAGTAACCCCAACATGGAAATGGACCAACACTTATAAAAGTGTGAGAACTCGTGGCCAGGAGTCCATCTTGGGTCCATCTTGGGTCCATCTTGGGCCCATCTTGGGCCCATCTTGGGCCCATCTTGGGCAGAGCCATGGCCGGGCTCTTGCACTGCCCAAGGTGTATCCTGTGAAAGCTTTTAATAAATCCCTCCTTTATTCCTTTAACTCTGTCCAGCCTCTGATCCAGGCAGCCTCTTTAGGCATCAGCTTCCCCTCACAATTCATTCCCCACCCTTTATCAATAAATTGGTTTTACTGGAGCTGAGTTATGAACACCCAGGCCTCACCACCTGAGTTTAGCACCACATCTGCCCAACCCACTCATGGATTTGCCCATAAATCTTCCAAGCTAAGCAGCAACAATCTTGTGTCCTCAACACACACAGGGTGGAGGAAAGACCCAAAAAAGCACGGAAATCATCCACCTCCCCAAAATAACTCGCTCAGCTTCCTGGGAATGAGAAGAATAAGGCTTGCATCCCTAAAAACCTGCTTAAGCTTTTGTCAGACTCGCCATGATCTCGACTGCCAGGAAAAGAAATCCTTTCTGAGCTCGTAGCCCTCAGTTATGATCTCAGTGATTTAATTAAAAAGGAAAAGTTTCCTCCTACAGCCAGGATTCACCTGGAAGTACTGGAAAGAAGAGCAAAACAGCTCAGAGATATTGTTAAAAACATCTGGGTATGAAAAAATCTTCATCATTTAACAAGTTGTGCAGACCAAATGCTGAATTTTAAACTAGGCCTGAACCAGAAACTCATTTCCTTGAATTTAACCTGGGCTGCAGAGGCTCTTTAAGCTGGAATCCTCACCTCCAAAACAGCATTTTCAGCATCCCTGTGTGCAAAATGTTCATTATTGTTAGGAAAAGCAGCTCATCCTTCTGGATCCAAAGCCAGGATTTTGGGCTCACCCAGCCCAAACTTATCAGGAGCCAACAGAACCACCTGGAGCCTCTCAGGAAGGCAAACAAAATCCAACATTATATCCCCAAGCTTTTGTCCCTCTCACTGCACCGGGGGGAAGTGGAGTTGACAGCTCTCCTGGAGAATTCCAGAGAAATGTCCCGAGCCAAATTCCACCGGGAGAGCCCTCCCTGAGCCTCTGCCCTGCTCCTTTGTCAAGCTGGGACCTCTTCTCCTTGCACAAACGGGGAATAAGGAGCACAACTCCAGCTCGGACCCAGCTGAAGGGATCAACACTTGTTTTCCCTGGAGCTGGGGAAGTTGCCTTGGTGTTGGGGTGAATTCAGAACACAAATTAAGCCTGGAGTACACTCATGGCTTTTCCTGAATGCTCAAAAAACACAAGAAAATCTGCTTATTACCTTTGGTAGCAACAGACTAATTTTACCAGTGGTTCCTCCAAAAGCCTAAAGGAAAGAGATTTTCATGGATTCAGGAAAGACACCTTGAAAACGGCTCCATTCCTGAATTCACCCATTTCTTTTGAACCCCAAATGCTAATAAAAAATCATCATTATTTAGATTTGGGGGTAGTTTTTTGTACAGAGCACCAGAAGCCTTCCAGCTCCAGAGCAGATTCCTTAAGGAGAATGGAAGGAAAAATATTTCCTTCAAACAGAGCTTTTACAAAGAGCTTTTCTTTGGTAAAACATCATTTTCTTAAGCATCAGCACACAGGTTTTTCTCACACTCATTTTACACCTTTTTAACTTCCAGCACTTTTAGAGAATTCATTCCTATTTTCACCTTGGATGTCCCAAGAAGCCTCTTTTTGGCTGGAATGGATCCTGCTTTTTCTACCCTGAGAAAAATACCTCAAGCTCGATTATTTTTTTTTAATGTCATTTTTATGCAGCGCTTGACACGGGCGCCAAACCCCAGAACGCTGCAGAATTTTACTTTTAAAGAGGTGTTTTTATCAAGCAGCCATTCTCATCCTCGTGTAATATCTCATTTTCCCAGCAGTTGATTAAAACCCATCCTGTTTCACTGGGATACACCCAGTGACACTCCCCTGCTACAGAGATACACAGAGGAGATAAAAGAAAATAATATATCACTGGCAGTGCTGGGAACATTGGTAAAAGCAGATATTCAGCACCTACTTATCTTTTATGTATACAGATATCCGTGGTGACAAATAGCCTATTATGGTCTGTGATTGACTGAAAATTGGGAGCAGAAGCTGGAAGAGAATCCTGGATAACTCTGAGGAGCAGTTCCTGCTGATATTTCACATTATGCACTCGCAGATCGCCCGCGGGGAAAGGAAAATAGGAAAGAAAATAATTTCGTTTGAGTGTGGCTCCAGCTAAAAGTGGAGGTGGTTGTGGATTCTTCCAGGAATTAATCCAATTAACAGGGTTTGGGTTTGCCACTGGATGAAATTCCAGCATCTCTAGGTATTTCTCCAGGAGGCCTTGACCCTACAGGGCTCATCAGGAAAGAGGGTGAGAACTGCAGCAGAACTCATTAAATAATTAAAAAGTCATAAAGACATCAGAGGTTTTGTCTCTGAGCTCAAGGACACTTGTGCCCAACACCTTCACCAACACCAAATTCTCACAGCTGGCAGGGAAAAATCCTTGAGCTCCCTCTTGGGTCTCTATTCAGTTCCCACTCGGGCAGATTCCCACGATTTTTCAGGGAAATACAGCCCTCAGTGGTGTCCCTGGGAGTTTTGGTGTTGACTTGTACGGATCCAAATGTCACAATTCAGTGAGAAACTGAAATGTTGGCACCCAAAACGCATTCTGGTGCAAATCCCAAACGGGCTGTGGTTTCCCTGGCAGTGCTGCGTGTCCTGGAATGTTTCACAGCAAATTTCCAGCAGCTGCCATCCCCCATCTGTCAGAGCTGGACACCAAAGCCCTAAAATTCCCAGGCAGATGTGGTGAATTAACCAAGGATCCTGCAGCCATACAAATGATCAAACCTTTTATAAAAGTTACTTTTGTCCTAATTATTCTCCACCTTCCCACCCACAGACTTAAACCTCCAAACTCCTCTCCTCAGACAGATAAATCCTGAATTATCCAACGGAGAATTCTTTGCCCTGTTTTTTTTTTTTGTGAGCATCAGCTGCCAGAGAGGAGATGCTGCTCCCATCCTGCTGATCTCATCCAAAATCACTGCTCCTGCTACCCCAGCAGATCATCATTCTTTTCATCCTCTTCCTTCATTCCACCCAATCCATCACTGACTCAGGAAAGCTCCTGGAATGTTTGGGATCCATCATTCACGTGGGCAAGCCATTCAGAATTAGCTCCCTTAATAATTCTTCACCCATCGAGTCATCAATCCCTTTAGTCCTTTCATCATGCTTGTTGCTCTTCTGGGAATGCCTTCCTGCTTTTCCCAAATCTTTCCAGGAGCTCCATCCAGAAAAACAAACTCCTCCTCTTTTACCCAACTCAGAATTATTTTATTTGCCCCTTTTTTAGTTCAAATTTCAGCACCTAAAATCTGAGAATCACTGAATCAGCTTTGCAGATGTTTAGGGATTATTTTCTTCTCAATTCATTTCTAATTTTTTTTTTTTTTTTTGCAGGGAGTTCAGGTTTGAAAAAAAGCTGGAAACTCCAAACTTCATTGAATAGCATTTTATCTCAAAAAAAAAAAAAAAAAAAAAAAAAAAAGAAGAAAAAAAGAAAAGAAAAAGGATGACAAAAGCAATTTGATTGCCATACAAACAACAAAAATCATGATTTGTTTTCTGATTTCTGTTGAATGTTTTTGCTCAGCTCCTTGAACTTAAATGCTCCAAGGATTCCTCATTCAGGCTGTGACCAGATCCAAAGCAGTTTTCTCATGGACACAAACTGATTTAGGCTCATCTGAAGCTTTAAAAACCATTTTTGGAGGGAAGCTCTGCAGCTCCCTTCTGTCTTTTTGATTCTCCTGAATCTTTCTTCTTTCCAGCCCTGGGGTTTTCCATGAGAACACTGAATTTCGAGGTGAAAAGTCACCTTTAACAGGCTCACAAGGCAGGTCAGGAGCAGCTTAGATGCTTTTCAAGCTGAATAAACACCAACAACCTCTAGAAACCAACTTTCCCCAGCATGGAGTGAAGTTCCTGAAACAACCCTTTGAACCCTGCGCTCATTTCAAGCTGCTAAAATTCACCTCATCCCTTCCACTCAATAATTTTCTGATTTATTACAGGAAGGTGAGAGGTCCTCCCTCCCCTCACCAATTACCTGAGCCCCTGGGTGCTCTCTGATGTGTCTTTGCATGAATAACTTTGTTTTCAGACTTCCTCGCCCTTCTTTAACTGGAATTATTTGTCAAACAAGAGCAATTTTCCCCTCGCAGAAGGCAGCTAATTAGCGTGGCAGGCTGTCACTTTGTCACACCGTGGTGACAAACAATGCAGGAGATTAAAGAGTTGCTAATTGGCTGATACTTTTAGTAGCAATTTCAGCCTGTTAATGCAGCAAGAAAACGTCGAAAAGTTGTTTTGATCAGGCTACAGGAAAAAAAATTCAACAAAATCAGCTTTTTCAAGAGGAAGAGTGCTGTCCCGCAGGAGAAATCCCAAAGGCAGGAAGCCCTTCCAATATGGGATTAAGGAAAATTATTGCTCTGCGTGTTGTAGGAAGGCTTCTGCCAGAAGAAAGTTGATTATAAATTATTCTTGGATTTAGGGCCTTTACTAAAGACCTGTGTTTCCAGATCACAGAGTGATCAGTGCTGTCTAAATGGGCACTGAACAATGAAGATTGGAGGGATTTAGGGGGTTTGGGGTGGGTTTTTTGCATGTTAAAAGGATCGTGGAATCACGGAATTATTTGGGTTGGAAGGGATTAAAAATCATTTCATCCCACCCCTGCCATGGCAGGGACACCTCCCACTGTCCCAGGTGCTCCCAGCCCAATGTCCAGCCTGGCCTTGGGCACTGCCAGGGATCCAGGGGCAGCCCCAGCTGCTCTGGGAATCCCATCCCATCCCTGCCCACCCTCCCAGGGAGGAATTCCTTCCATATTTACCCTGAATTTCCTTCCTGCCAGTTTGAAGCCTTTCCCCCTTGTCCTGCCCCTCCGCTTCCTCCCCATCTTCCTCAGAGCTTCCTTCATTTCCAAGGAATTCTTTACTCCAACGTGAAACTCTGACCTAAAAACTGCCCCAAAATAATTCAGAACTCCTCTGCAGCCACTGGAGATGAGTTAGGAAAGCCTGAGATAGGATAAAATGGCCTTTCACTTACCAACAATTAAGCAGCAAAAGACAAGATAATCAGGGTAATTAACAACATTTAGACGAAGGCAGGGTTACAAAACCCAACAGAATTGATTTTGTGGCTCTGGGTAAATGCAGAGATTTGCAGTGGGGTCAGTGCTCAACCTTCATCCCCACACCTGCAACCCCCTGAGGAAAATCAAACTTTATCAGCTGAAAACACATCAGAGAATTGCTCTGGAAAACCCCGGAGCGCTCCCTTCTTTTGGGGAGAAAAACCAGAGAGACAGAAACACTTAGAAATACCAACAATACTCACAGTTTGGGGAATATTGGGATACAAAAGTCTGGATGAGCTTCAATCCTGTTTTTCGTTGCCAAGGCTTTGCTAAATCTTCAAATTTCCTAAGAAATCCTGGAATGAGGCTGGTAAATAACCACACCTGGGAAGATGTTGTCTCCTACCCCGTCCTGATCAGTTCAAAGGAGTCAGAGCTGCTCCTTCACTTCAGCAGCTGGAATTTCCTGGCTCCTGCAAGGAAAACAAGGAAAGGAAATAAACCACAAAAGGAAATAAAAGCACCCCCACGCAGTCTCCACGATGAACAGTACAGAGGCTGAGGCAGCCTGCCCGAAATGCAAAAATTCAGAATTTTTTAGATATCCTAAAGGGCTCAGACAGGGATCTGCCATCCTCTGGAGAGTACTTTTAATTAGGAAAACATCCTGGCAAAAAAATGGGCATGGGATTGGGCAAGTGTGGATGTCAAGCCTAATGGAAAACCCCAAAAATACCATTTATTTTTATCAACAGAATCACTGAAAGGCAAATAAAGACCCACAGGAAATAATGGGAGTTTCTTTCCTGGCTTTCTGCTCCAAGTTTTCCCCTCCAGGAGCTGAGCACTCCACAGTGAAAGAGGAGAAATGTGGCAGATCCAGAGTGCTCCCTGCCTGGCTCAGCCACTCCCTGGATAATCAGCACGGACAGGACACTTTGGCCAGAGAAAAGAAGAAATTCATGAGGTTTCTGCTGCCAAAGTGTTGCTTTTTGGCACCTTCAGCTCAAGACCAAGCCACTGCTGGGGTTTTTTTTCCTCCCTTCAAAAGCCCAAAACCTTCTCCTGAAGGGATCCAGGTAAAAAAAAAAAAATAAAATAAAATAAAAAAATAGAAAGTTTATATCTTTTGGGGGATCCAAATGTTCCCACTCTGTATTTTTCCTCAAATTTCCTGATTAAGCTCAACACAACCACTGACACATCATCATTAAAAGAGGAGGAAAAGAATCCCACAAAAGATTCATTAAAGGAGGAAAAGAATCCCACAAAAGAATCCCACAGAACAAATTCCAGCTCCAAGCAAAGCTCCCGATTTCTTTCCAGCTCCTTCCCAATTTCAGGCACTAATTGAAACCACTCTGCTCCTTGCATCAACAAATGGAGGGTAATTATGTTGTTCTCTCAACCTTGTGTTCACAGATTGATCCTCAGGATATTAATAAATCAAATGATTCCTTCCTTTCTGCTGGCTGTGGAAGCAGGGAATTATCCAGGAATGGATAAATTGGGATGCTGAACATTGAATAAATCCCTTTTTTCCCCCCTCTTGCTTGTTCACCATTAATGGTTGTACTTCATCTGCTGCTTAATGCTATTAGTGCCTGAGTGGGGTGATATTAATTCAGGATAATTACAGAATCTCTAAGGCAAAAACATGGGAATGGCTGCAGAATTCTGACCAAATTCCAGAGGATAAATAATTCCCGCAGGCTGTGGGGTGGACACCTTCCAGGGAAGGAAGCCATGGAAATGCAATAAAAACTCAGAATTCCTGCCTGAGTGAAGTATCTGGGAATTCTCAAGCATCCCTAGCTCCTGCTAAATCCCCCTGAGTACCTGAGCTCACCCCATAACCAATCTGTTTGGAAAATAGAATATTTCAGGAAGAACTCGCTGCCTGGATTTAACTCAGTGCCCTCCCAACCTGGAATTCATCACTTTTCACCCTCCTCCATTTCCCAAAAATTTTCCAGGAGAGAGAAAGAGAGAGAGCAGAGAGCTCAAAAATATAACTGTGAAGAAGCAGAGGGGGAAAAAAAGCATTTAAACTTTGCTCCATCCTCATGCAGCTATTTTAGATGCTGCATGTGCAAGAAATTCTGGACAAAATTGGCTTTTCACTTGTGCCAGGAACTGATTTTGTTTTAAAAATGTAAATGTATAAAATCCTCCTTCTTTTAAGCAAATTTTAGAAGTTACCTGCGAGCCTGAAATGTTTTAGAAACACAAGTTCTAACAAAGGAGGAATTAATCCAAGAGGGTGTGAGTCCTATATGAACAAAAATCTTGCTTTATGCATAATTTTCTTTCTTTTGTGTTCAAATCTCATTTTTAGGGTGGTTGAATAACCGGGAAAAAAAAGTGGGGGAAAAGAACTGGTGGTTGAAAAACCAGAAAAAAAAAGTGGGGAAAAGAACTGGTGGTTGAATAACCAGAAAAAAAGTAGGGAAAAGGAATTTACAGAGAACAAAGCAGTTTTTTTAAGTATTCTACCCGTGATAATCCAATGTAATCTGCTGGAAGTTTAACCTCTTTTTAAGAGGAAGGAGAAATATGAGAAGAGTCTAAGAGAGCTGCTAATGAGGTTCATTTAGCACAGATTTTAATTGCACCAACCCAGCCATTCCGAGCTGTTCTGCTGCGATCTGAGCAGAGATTATCTCCCAATGCACAACCTAAGGGGTAAAAAATGAGAAATAAAACAATGCTCCATCTTCTTAAATGACAAACAAGACAATTTCAAGACATATTAAACATTAAATAGTGAATCTTGCAGAATATTAAATCCTTCAATTCCCATTTGAGATCTTCAGGGCTGGGCCAACCACCCTGGGAATGTCCCTTGTGGAGGAAGGTTTGATCAATCCATGAGACCATTCATTCTCAAAATGCCATTTTTCCCAGTACAACAATGAAGTTTGATGGGTTTGGGGGTTTTTTTCATATTTTTTTCAAATATTTCTAAGTAGCTTCACTAGAATTAATCACAGCTTTGTTTTCAGAAGCAGCAAATGAGATCCCTTTGTTTTCCCAGATTTCACATCAGGCAGGATCAGGCACCTCCCTCTGAGGGATGGACACAGCCAAACCCATTCTTCTGAATCTGTTTCCTTATTTATTTCTTAAGGGAAATTTTATTTTTAATTTTAACCTTTTGGTTAACCCGAGATATCACACCTTTCTGTTTGATTTTTCACATAATTTGTAAGAACTGCTGAGAGAGTTGGGTCAAGCCAGCAGCTCTGCAGCCATGGACCTCGAGCATGGTTTATGCTGAATAATTCATTCTCAGAGACTTCTGCCTTTGCATCCCAACCTGAAAGCCTGAAGGAACATGGAAAAGCCTGAAGGAACCTGGAAAAGCCAGAAGGAACCTGGAAAAGACAGAAGAAACCCAGAAAAGCCTGAAGGAACCTGGGAAAAGCCTCTAGGAACCTGGAAAACCTCAAGGAACCCGGAAAAGCCTCAAGGAGCCTGGGAAAAGCCTGAAGAAACCTGGAAGAAGCCTCAAGGAACCTGGAAAAGCCTGAAGGACCCTGTAAAGAGCCTCAAGAAACCTGGAAGACCTCAAGGAACTTGGGAAAACCCTGAAGGAACCGGGAAGAAGCCTGAAGAAACCTGGAAGAAGCCTCAAGGAACCTGGAAAAGCCTCAAGGACCCTGGAAAAGCCTCAAGGAACCCAGAAAACCTCAAGGAACCTGGAAAAGCCTGAAGGACCCTGTAAAAAGCCTCAAGAAACCTGGAAGACCTCAAGGAACCTGGGAAAACCCTGAAGGAACCTGGAAGAAGGAACCTGGAGAAGCCTCAAGGAACCTGGGAAAAGCCTCAAGGAACCTGGAAAACCTCAAGGAACCCAGAAAACCTGAAGGAACCCGGAAAAGCCTCAAGGAGCCTGGGAAAAGCCTGAAGAAACCTGGAAGAAGCCTCAAGGAACCTGGAAAAGCCTGAAGGAAGCACAAACTCTGCATCCCAAGAGAAAAGGAGGCTCAGAAGGGAATTTACTTCTCTCTACAATCACCTGAAGGGAGGTTGGGGTCAGTTCTTCCCCAGGAATTGGCGACAGGACAAGAGGAAACGACCTCAGGTTGTGCCAGGGGAGGTTGAGGTTGGATATTATGGAAAATTTCTCCACAGAAAGGGTTGTCCAGCCCTGGCCCAGCTGCCCAGGGCAGTGGTGGAGTCCCCATCCCTGCAGGGATTTAAGAGCCTCATGGATGTGGCACTTCAGGGATCCCAGAGATCCTTTCCAACCTAAAGAATCCTGTGACTCCCTGAGGAAAAAAAAAAAAAAAAATCACTTTGCTCTTCCAAATTTCAAGGAAAAACGAGGCTGCTGCATCCCAGCTTGGCTTCCACCAGAGAGCCCGACCTCGCAGGCTACAAAATCCAAAATCCTTGGGAACGTGTGCTAAATAAACTGCTCGAGGCTGCCACGGTGGGCACGGGAGCAGGGATATTCATGGAACATCAAGCTGTCATTCCCACAAAATGATGGGGTTTTTTTAAACTAGAGGCTCTTCAGAAAGTGCCTTAAAACACAGCAATCTTTCAGATAATTTCCTCTTGTTATAACATCCCAAAGGAGAAGCGATGGGGGCTGTGCTCGAGTGCTAAAGGACAAAAAAAAGGGCATTTGGAAAATCTGCAGTGCTGTAATTACCAGCGTGACAATTGCTGTCGGGAAAAGCCTGGAGACAAAGGAATGGGAAACAAAGGAATGGGGAATTTAGGAGCTCCGTGAATGTTTACTGCGTTTAAACCTCCCCATTTAACTGGGAGCACTCGCAGCTCTGGTTCAGTTCTTTCCAAGTTTTATTCATTTAAACAACCCTTAAACCAAAAGAGGATTGAACATCAGAAAGCGCTGGTGAAACTGGAGCCTGGCAAGAGGGAATTCTTCTTAGCAGAGATCATGGAATGGTTTGGCTTGGAAGGGACCTTACAAATCATCTCATCCCACCCCTGCCATGGCCAGGGACACCTTCCACTGTCCCAGGTGCTCCAGTCCCAATCCAGCCTGGCCTTGGGCACTGCCAGGGATCCAGGGGCAGCCACAGCTGCTCTGGGAATTCCATCCCAGCCAGGAATTCCTTCCCAATATCCCATCTAAACCTCCTCTCTGTCCATTTGAAGCCATTCCCTGTGTCCTGTCCCTCCAGCCCTTCTCCAAAGTCTCTCTCCATCTTTCCTGCAGCTCCTCCAGGCCACCACGAGGTCACCCCAAAGCTTCTCCTGTCCAGGCTGGACAACCCCAGCTCTGCCAGCCTCTCCTCCCAGCAGAGCTGCTCCATCCCTCTGCTCATCCTGGTGCCTCGTCTGGAATTCAGATATTCAAATATTCAAATATTCAAATATTTCCATGAAAAACTCCAGAAAATTCCATTTTCTCATGGAAACCACGTTGCAGCTGGCACCTGCCTGTCCTTACCCTCAGCAGGGCACAGGCACTCCCGAGCACCTCAGGTAACCCCAAATCCCATTTTCCAGGGAGCAAATAAATTCCTATTGAGCCTCAAAATCTGCCCTCTATCCTCCTGATTCCCGCCTGATTTATGGGATTATTGCACCTAAAGCTGGTATTTCATTAATCTCCTATGAAACTGAAAAATAAGAAGGAAGTGTTTTTCTTGTTTCAGCCCCAGTGCCAAATTTATTGCTTTATTAGTGATTGAAAGCATCAATTTTAATAACACAATTATTGGTGATATGACTGGGATTTATTATCTGTGGGTAGGACTTCAGCACCACTTTTAAAATTTATGCTTGTGCCTGGAAAAATTATCATTTCCTAATTAACATGCAGGATATTAAACAAATTTAAGCTTTTCAAGCTAATATTTTATGAAAGAGCAAAAGGAAAGAGTGTCCTACAAAATAGGAATTAATTATTTAATTTTTTAAAAATTACACCGTTCATTTTAAGTGAAATAAATCTGGAAGATTCAATGGGAGCGATCCTGAACTTGTGATGAGGAAGGAAGAAATGGAATTCTCTAGTGAAGGTAAACATTGTGTTCCCACAAAATTAAGTGAAATTAGCAGGTTTTGGCTATTCCCTAAAAAACCAAAAAATGTCATGGAGGCAAGAAGAATCCTTAGGATTAAAAGAGAAAAATAAGCATTTAAAATATATTAAATATTCAGATTAAGGGAAACCATTTTTATAATTTATGAGGTGTCACAGGCAAAACCAAGAAAAATAAAGGAAGAGTAAAATTAAGTCTTTCTATCTCTCTCCCATCACTGACATCCCAGAGGCTGAGGAATTCTTGGAACATAAAAAAAAAGAGGAGATTTTGCTCAAGACAATCAGGAATCCAATTTGGATCTGATTTTCATCAGGAGGAATTTCCTCCTGGAAGCCGGAACAACTCAGATCCAAACTTTTGCTTTTCAGCAAAGTCCCAGCTCCCAAAATATCAAATTGTTGTTCCATAAACCATAAACGGGAGCAGCCACAGCATCAGTGAGGAAAAACACCCCAAAAAGTTGCTTGGAGTCTCTTAATTAAAATATCTTTTCTCACAATTATTCAGACCAAAACCAGCAGTGAAAAGTTCACACTCACCATCACTGCAAATAATATTTGCTGTCGTTTATTCTCCAGTCGGTTCCACCCGTGGAAAATAGTTTTGCTGGGAAGAGTGACTCCAGCAGGACACATTTATTCTCTTTGCATCGCAGTTGCTGTGAAATAACAGAACTTCTGTGTTAAATTCCATTTATTTTGCCTCGTGGAGCAAAAGTGCTGCTTTCACTGCAAATTCAAAATGAATCTCCTCAGGAACACCCCGAATTCCCCTCCTGGATCCATAAAAAAGCTGTCTGGGAGATGCTTGGAGCCCAGGAGAGCTGCACCTGCCACCCTCACTGTAACATTCCCAAAGAAATCAGGAGCAGCGAGCTCTGCTGCATCCAGGGGAGATCCTACAGCAAAAATGGGGAATTAATGAGGGAGAATGTCTTGGACTGAACAGACAGGAGTGTGCTCAGGAGGGCAGGAGCCTCCCTTGAAGTGGAAAATGTCAACCCCCTCCCTCCCAATTATTGTAATTTTGAAATTAAGGGGCTCTCAGGCAAAGATGGGGGAGTGGGAATAACAGTTCTTGACTAGGAAAATGAAAAATCCAAATGCAGTGGTACAAACAGAAACCCCTGGCAGAGTCAGAACCCCCCTGACACCCTGCTGGGCAGGGGGCTGGCACAGCCCCATCCCATGGGGGCTGCAATCCCCCTGCAGGGGCAGATGTGGCTCTGCTGGAGCAGGGTCCTGGCCAAGGGGGGAGTTTCCTCTGCAGCTCCAGGGGTGCTGTGGATGGGCCTGGGCTCCCTCTGGGAATGCAGGGCAGGAGAAAGCTGCTCCTCTGGGAATGCAGGGGGAAAAGGCTGCTGGGGTGTGCCNAAAACTGAGCAGCCGGTGCTCAGACTCAGAGGCTGTGGCAGGTAAGAGTCGTTCCAGAATTTGTCAGGAATTAATTCACCTTCCTTGGAGAAAAGCACTCCTTGGAAGAGCCCCGGGTGTGGAGTTCAAACCCTGCCCAGGGTGGGAAACGCAAGCACAGGGAGCTCCCAAGGCCTCGAGCACGCCAAGCTCAGAGACGAGATGGATGCAGTGTTTGACCTGAGACCGTGGAGAAGGCTTGGAAGTTTGGACCAGAATAGTGAAACAGACACGAAACAGGAATAAAAGTTTGTAGTTTAAGCATAAGCATGTTTTAAGCAAACAGAAACGTGCCTTGTATAAGTAAATAGACATGTTAAGTAAGGTAGTAAAAAATTTTAAGGTTTAACAATAGAATTTGTTATAGAGTTAGCAAAAAGTAGAAGATACAGCAGTAAGTTTTTGAGGAGTTATATGACTGGGTAGAAAAAGATGCATTTTAGATGTGGAATCGCGTAAAACGAAGCAATTAACGACTGGTCACGGCGGTGCTAGCGAGCTGTGTGGAAGCAGCTGACTGGGCAAGAAATTTACAAAAGACATTGGAACTAGAATTAAAATTCTGATGTGACAGCTTTGGGCGTAACAACCTCCCTGTCCTGCCCTCCCATGAGACTGATTTTGCAATAAATCTTCTTTTAATCGCCTCGTCAGTGGACCCCGAACACGCCAGGAGCTGGAATTTCCCGTTTCTGACGTGGTTTACCTCAGGCACTCAATAAAAGGAGAGATTCATTTACAAATATTGATCACCCCAATGACCCAGAAAAGGGGGGAAGCACATCCTGTGACCCCCTCCCACGTGCTGGTTTTATAATTGAAGTGGATTTCTGCTGGAACAAGGGGGGTTTTCCAGATCTGCTGAGGAGCAGGATGGAGCTCCCCACCCATTTAAGGTTCCCAGCCTGCAGGAAATATTGGGAAAATCCTGTCTGCTCAGGGAGAAAAGATCTTTAAATCCTTCCCAACCCAAACCATTCTGGCATTCTGTGAATTGCAGTTTCTGTTAATTCACATTTTAAAAAATTTATTCCGTTTTTATCAGAGGGAAATCAGAGAGTATCCTGGAAAAATCATTTTAATAGAAGATGAAAGCAATTAAAACCATCTTTTGGCACTATTATTTTGCACCAATTTACTTGCAGCTTGTACTAATTACTCCAGTCAGTACATTCAGTAATGAATGCAGCAATGATATCAGCAAAATCATTATAGATATTCACTTTTTTTAAAGTTTTATCAACTCCATTTACCTCTTGTCTTTCCTACAACGATTTTTGCATTTCTTAATTCAAAATATTTTTAAATGCCATTAGTCCCTCATGAAAAAAATCATAATAATGATGGTAAAGCAAGGAGATTTCAAGAAAAAAACCCAAAAATGCCCCGAGGGCTGTCTGGTCAGTGCTGCTGCTCCTCTTTATCTCAATCCAGCAAGGAACAAACCCCTGGCACTGCGATTTTCCACACATTTTCTGTGTGTGCTCCTTGCAGCCCAAGCCTCATCCCCTGGCCCGGAGCAATCCTGGCTGTGACTGATACAGGAATACCCAGAGTGGGAGGCAAACTCCTGGAAAACACCAAATATTCCACGGACAAGGATCCCACGGGGTTTGTTTGCTCTACAAAATCCCCCTGGAGGTGTCCTGAGGGCTTCAGAGGATGTTCTGCTGCACCCCCAGCCACTCCCTGCAGGGTTCCCACTCCCTTCCCTCTTCCCTTTCCTCCCAGAACAGCCCAAATTTATGGTGAAAATACAGAAATGGTTTGGGCACATAAATGTGCAGAAAGATTTCAAACGCCCAAAATCAAAAATTGTAAATTGAAACAATTAACTGTTTTGTGGGACCCTATTTTCTCTTGCTCCTTCATGAAATTTCAGCTTTAAAGGATTAAATTTTTTTCAGATCCTGAGGGTTAATTAGAAAATTATGAAGATTGTTCATGGCTTTTCCCCCCCTCTTATTGGAACTGACCTCACACATCACTGAACATTAATTCATTTAAAATTTTAGCAATAACAGATCCATTTCCCAAAGTTTGGGGGTTAATGGTTTTTATTTTAGTGGAGCCAGGCTGGGAGCAGTTCATCCAACTGTCTTCCCCTCCAAGGTTTGATATTCCCAAAATATTTTGGGAGATGTGGAATAACTGAGCAGTGAGCTGCACACAAAACCACCAACCTCATCCCATTACACCTCCCTCCCCAGAAAACCACAAAATCTCCTTGTAGGACTCAGCAAAAGAACAGAATTTGAGGGGTTTTGGGATATTTACCCCAAATGTTGTTGAAGGAGCTGATCCCTGCAAACTAAAATACTTTAGTCCAACACAAAAGTTGCCTTAATTATTTTCAACACCCCCTCAGGCTATTTCCACCTTTGAGGAACTGCTCAGGAAAAGTGGGAGCAGGACATTTTGCACCCCAGGAATGTGCCACCTTTTCCAGCTGGAACATCGAGTTCAATTTACCACTGGCAACTCCTAAAAAGGAAATAATTTCATATCGGGAATAAAACATTGCAGCAGAACAAAATAAAACTGGAGTTTGACCCAATTTCACATTCCCTGGGTGAGATTTTGAGGGTAAAAAACAAAGTAACTTATTTTAAGCGGAAAAAATAATGCAGAAAGTTAACAGGAAACATTTAAATTAAAGTGGAGTTAAATGGAAGATTTGGAACTATGCAAAAAAGCAGCTCAGCTCTTTGGGGTAATGTTGAAACATTGTCCCTCCAGGTGCTCTAAAAGGAATAAAGGCAGTAATGGAGCCATGAATCACCCACTAAAACATCCGGGGACGGAAAAGCAGCCAAATTCCAAAAACTCAATCATGCACTGGCTTTATATTCATGAAATTTGTATGGTTTATTATTTATTAAATTTAGGGGTGGGGAAGAGAGGTCGCATTTCATCAAAGAAACCTCTTTAAGATGTTTTGCTGTCTATAGTGTGTCCCACAAAAGGCAAAATCCTGGGAGGGAGGGAGGGAGGGATGGATGGATGGATGGATGGATGGATGGATGGATGGATGGATGGATGGATGGATGGACAGGGAAGGATTCCAGGAAGGATTCCAGGAAGGAAGGAAGGATTCCAGGAAGGAAGGATTCCAGGAAGGATTTCAGGAAGGATTCCAGGAAGGAAGGATTCCAGGAAGGAAGGATTCCAGGAAGGAAGGAAGGATTCCAGGAAGGATTCCAGGAAGGAAGGAAGGATTCCAGGAAGGAAGGAAGGAAGGAAGGAAGGAAGGAAGGAAGGAAGGAAGGAAGGGCGGGCCAGAGAAGGTGCACAAAACCTCAGCCTCGGTTTCTTTGCTGTTCTTTGGAGTTCAAAATGTGAAAAGCTGAGTAAGCAGAACAAAAAACAAATAGTTAGTGAAATGCAGGAGGAAATGTGGTCAGCAGCTCACTAAAGCAGCATTATTCACCTGGACTTTGACTATTTAGCTCAGTTAAATTCATGATCCATAAAATAGAGAGCAATAAAATCCATTTTTTGTTGTTGTTTTTGCAGTGTTGAATTAAAGTATCGCTAATGCTTGAGAAAACATTGCTCTCACTCAGCCACTGTTGTGGGTTTTTTAATCAGGAAGCTGAGCAATTGCAGGTTATTATTTCCCCTTGACAAGTTTCAACCCAAGCCTCTTTTAATGCCCTGGTACCTCAAAGACTCCCGTGAGTGCAGAAGGCCGAGCTCCAACACAGAGCTCCAACCTATTACACAAAGAATTCACAGGGGTTTAAGCAAAGTTTTTTTGGGTTTCAGCCCAAAAATGGGGCTGCAAACGATGAAGGCAATCCCTGCACCATTCCTGCCCTCCAGGACTGGGACATGGGCACGTCATTCCTGGGGAAGCTCCATGGTGTGTGGGGAGGAGAAGCAGCAGGATGGGGATCCTGGTGTGTCCCCTGTGCTCTCCTGCTCTCACAGGACATGGACTAGTGGTGGCCTTGGCTGGGCTAGTGGTTGGACTCAATCTTAGAGGGCTTTTCTAACCCAAACAATTCCAGGGGTGCTGTTCCTCCGCCTCGCTGAGGTTCCTCAGCATCTCTGAGGTTCCTCAGCCCCGTTGAGGTTCCTCAGCATCTCTGAGGTTCCTCAGCCTCTCTGAGGTTGGCCCTGCAGGGAGGTTTTGTGTTGTCTCCCAGGACATTCTGTGCTGGCATTTCTGCTGGTATTTCTCCCGTGCTACCCTGTTATCCAGAAAACTGCTGGAAATTCCCAGTGGGAAACCTCACCTGTGCCACTGGAGCTGCCTCTGGAGCAGCTGGCTGTGGAGATCCCTCTGTGGGCAGATGAAGGGATTTAAACTCTGGGTGGATTTATGGTGGATTTTGGGATGAAATTCCTCCCNCCTGCAGGGAGGTTTTGTGTTGTCTCCCAGGACATTCTGTGCTGGCATTTCTGCTGGTATTTCTCCCGTGCTACCCTGTTATCCAGAAAACTGCTGGAAATTCCCAGTGGGAAACCTCACCTGTGCCACTGGAGCTGCCTCTGGAGCAGCTGGCTGTGGAGATCCCTCTGTGGCCAGATGAAGGGATTTAAACTCTGGGTGGATTTATGGTGGATTTTGGGATGAAATTAGTCCCTGGGAGGGTGGGGAGGGGCTGGGATGGGATTCCCAGAGCAGCTGGGGCTGCCCCTGGATCCCTGGCAGTGCCCAAGGCCAGGCTGGACACTGGGGCTGGGAGCAGCCTGGGACAGTGGGAGGTGTCCCTGCCATGGCAGGGGATGGAATGGGATGAGCTTTAAGGTCCCTTCCCGCCCAAAATCATTCTGTGATTCCATGATCCTTTTAACATGCAAAAAACCCACCCCAAAAAATCCCCAAATCTCTCCAATCTTCATTGTTCAATGCCCCTTTACAAAGCACCGATCGATCGCTCTGTGATCTGGAAAGGCAGGTCTTTAATAAAGGCCCAATTCCTCCCAATAAATATACTTTAAATCTGATTTTGGGCTCCTGCCTTTCCATCTCAAAAGCTGTGCCCTGTAGCTCCATTAACAGCTCGGCCTCATTTCTGCATTAACTGGAGTGATTCTCTGAGCTGACTTCAGCCGTCCCTGAGAACCCCCTGTGGAGCCTAAATGGAAGGAAACTCCTCATCCCTGAGTGCTGAATTGCAAATGAGGATGATTTAGGCAGAGTCAGGGCATGTGAAGTGGGTTTGAACTACAGGTGTCTGACAAGAGTTCTTCTGCTTTTCCTCCCACAGCTTCAAAGTCAAAATTCATCCATTTTGTCCCCCAGTAAAATTTAGCTGACTGCCTCATTGCTAGAGCTTTGGGAAGTGCTCCCATTTGCAGGCTGGGAAGGGTTTCCAAAGCAAATATCTGGGAAAAATGGAAATAAAAATCAGTTTTTACTCAGCCTCTCCAACAGAACTCTGTTATAGCAACAATTTCACCACGTGCAGGAGCAGTTTGGTGCTGATGAGGTTTTGCTGTTTGCTCTCCATGGGGTTTTTTTATTGGAAATTCCCTCTCTGGAGCCATTCCAATCCCACCTGGATGTGTACGATGCTCTGGATGCAGAGGGGTTGGAGCAGATGATTTCCAGAGGTCCCTTCCAACTCAAACTCTCCTTTGATTCCATGGTTGGAACTGGATTGAACCAACATTCCTTGCTCCCAGATCCATCAGCTGCCAGCCTGGAAGGGGCTTGGAATGAAATCTTTAAGGTGCCTTCCCACCCAAACCAGTCTGGGATCCCATGAAAACTCATTATCTCGTGAACAAGATAAACAGGAGTTTTTCAGGGCACAACTACTGCCAAAATATGTTAATTTTATCCCTTAAGTTGCAGCTGGATTCAGAAACTTGATATTTCCCATCAGAATCTTGATGGAATTCTACTGATGGCAGAAATTTTGCATCCACCAAATGAGAAACTTCAGTGGCACAGAGGGTTCCATAAATATTACACTGGTCACTAGCTAGGACCAGTCTGTTAGTTTGAACACCTTTACTGAAAACCACAGTAAAACAGGTAAAAATATCATTAAAATAAATACTTTCAGAATGAATAAAAAATTACTCAGACACTTCAGAATCCCAATGAGGACAAATGACCTGTAAGTGTCATTTGCTGCCTGATAAAAGCAATTGAGCCCAAGTCAACGGAGCAAAGTGAGATGTAATTTAGTTTTAGCATTTTTAGCATTCCTAGAATATCACAGCAGCAAGGGAAACACAAAAATAAGGCTGTCATATCTCAAAAGCCAAAGGAATTAATTAGTGAGTCCTTAAAAGACACCTTGAGATCATTTTTAAAAGATTTCTTATCATTAAATCCACTTAAATGGAAATGTAACAGCAATTAATCAAACTATTTAATCCAAGTATCATTTCAAAATGAATCTAAAACTTACCCCAAATGTCTTGAACAAGTAAACCAAAAACTCGCTCTGGAAACTCTCTATGAATCAGATTAATTCTGAGATTTCCACCTTTTAGTATAAAGAAAAAGAGTTTCAGTCATTGCAGGCCAGCTTCCCTTTTTCACCTGACCAAAATCCCAAAGGAATTATCCCAAAGGAACCCAAACATTTCCCATCAGTTTCAGAACCCGCCTCCTTTTAACCAAAATATTTGAGGATTTTACGACAGCTCAGCACAGGAGCCACCACTGTGTGGATTCCCTGTTAGGATCGTATTTTAAATGATTTTAAAATTTTAATTTTGGTCAGAGGGATTCAGACAGAGAATTCCTGAGGAGCACATCCACAGATCCCAGGGATGCTGGATTTGGGCTGGATCAGCTGATCCCAGCAGGAACCACTTCAGGTGCTCAGCCCACCCCGAGCTCCCTCAGTGCTGACAGTTCCATATTTTACGGGATAACATTTTATTAGATGAGAGCTGCAAGAGCTGTGGAATCACTTCCCTTTATTTTAATTTTCCTTCTTGAACACTGAAATGTTAAATAACAGAGGAACCCTGTGGGCAGTGGAGCCCTGCCCTCACAGATGAACCCATCAAGGGGGAAGTTGCTTTAATGAACAAGAAGAGATTTTCAGGATAATTTTTAGGATAATTGAGGTGTTTAAGAGGCAGCACCTCTGGTGAAAGTGTTTTCCAAAAGTGTGCTCCAGCAGGGTTTGGAAATCACAGAGTCAGAGCTCCTTTTCCTGCACACAAACACTTCAGGAAGAGGCATTTGATGTTTCCCAGCTCCCATTTAGCTCCAGCATATGTTCAGGTATTCCCTGTTGTGTTTTCACAGCCACCAACAGTAAACTACCCAAAGCCCCAAGGAGCAGGGGAGCAGCCTGTGAGTTGTGTTTCATCCCAGAAATCACAGGGAACATAAATTACTGCAGTCATCTGGGCCATTTATCCCCCTAATTGGGCTTCCCAAATGGAAGCATTTTTCCCTCTCCTCCTTTCAAGTTCCCAGAGCTCCTCCTGGGTTTGGATGCAGACATATCATCCCTTAAAGAGGAATAACAAACCCCATAAATCAGATCTGCACTGAAACGTCAGGAACAAAACCTCAGGTGCAAACCTGATCATTAATGCTCTGTCCTTTCAGGCTGAGGTGCCAGCATCCACATTCCCATTCCCAAATTCCCATTCCCACATTCCCATTCCCAAATTCCCATTCCCACATTCCCATTCCCCAATTCCCATTCCCATATTCCCATTCCCAAATGCCCATTCCCAAATTCCCATTCCCAAATTCCCATGTGGATATGCAAAATAAAACACATTTTTGCAAATCTCTTGGGATCCTTCCCTGGCACTTTGAGTGCAGCCTAAGCCGTTGACGGTGTTGTGCAGGCTTGGCTCAGGATCCCAAAAAAACCATCAAGAGCTCTTGGAATCACTTCCCTGGGCATCTGTCAAAGGGAAGGAAAAGCCTTTGCCATGATCTGTCAAAATTGGCCAGTTCAGCCTCTCTCAGACCTGCTCGGGTTCCTTCAGCAGCAAAGGATTCCAGAATTATTCCATCGTAGCTCAGAGGCTGCACTGAAACATTTCATAAAATATAAAGGTTTTTATATAAAATTTTCTTTTTTTTTTATTTCTGCCAATGCAGAACCAGGCCCACAAAGGTCTGTAAGTTTGTTTAGGCACCACTTAAACAAAACACTTAATTTGTTTTTGCAGTAAAGCTTTAATAGGCCCCATACCCCAACTCTGACAAGCCAGACTTGGATTATTTGGAGTTGAGTGGTTTCTTTGTTCTCTCTTAGCAAGAGATGTCACAGCCATCACAGCCTGGCTTGCATTAAACAGGAGAAAAAATTTGCACTTTTTATTTAGCTATTTCGAAAGATTTTTGATGGATGGAGGATTGGGAATGAAATAGGAAGAGCAGTAAAATAAAAATAAGAGATAAGCTAGTAATTAAGACAGACACAAAAGAGGATTTCTTTACAGAGGTTGTTGAAAATGTATTTCTACACCAACTATAAAATCATTTTAAAATGACCATGAGAAGGGATCCAAAAATACAATTGCGTAAATTCCTTTTTTCTCAATAATTAAGAAACCTGTCCCTCATTTTAAACAAAATAAATAATGCCAAAGGACATCCAGAAGAAGCAAATTCACCCAAGGAGATAACAGTAAGTCAGAGGAGGATGAGCAGGGCTGAATATTTCATCAAACAAAAAGCTGCCAATTTGTGAGGTATGGCCTCAAAAATCTGGAACTCCAGACACTCACAACCAGTGCAAAATGAAGCTTTGTTCAGTGAAAATTTGTAAAAGTGGGGTTTAACCTTGTGATGCAGCCTAGGAGCCAAGGAGGAGCCCATGGCCCTCAGAACAAAATTAAAACAAAACTGAAAAATGGTCACAGAAGTTAAAAAAGGCCTCAGAAAAAATGTCACCCCTGAAAAAGCCATTTTGCCACCGAATATTCAGGAAGTGACCTCATGGATGCAGGGCAGCTGTATCAGATCCAGCCCAAGAGGGGGCAATCAGAACTATTTTTATGTGGAATAAGTTCCTCCTTTGACATTTTTGAAGAGCACTGATGAAGCACTTCACAGAGACACAGGCAGTCGTGCTTATCCTCCCTCCTCAACACCAGGAGCATTCCAAGAGCTGGAGAAGGGCAGGAAATTCTGATTTTTTTTATTTTTTATTTTTAGCTGTAACTTTTATATTTCTATTATATAGAAATATAGAAATATTTCTTTCTCTTCCTGGGATTGAGGAAGTTTCTCCTTCTTCTCCTTCTTCTCAGGAAAATGGAAGTAGCAGGAATAAAACTGCAGAATCAACAACCAGCATCAGCTCAGGGAATATTACGGAGAGAATCCATTTCCCAGAGGGATTAACAACCACTGCAAAAAGCAGGGATCAATATTGACAGAGTCAAATTATCCAGATGCATGCAGAGACTCATTTGCTGCTCCTGCAGATAAATTTTAAAACTTCATAAATATAATTCCTCATTACCAAATGCCTGCTGTGGATGGGCATCTTTCTAACTTTGTAAAGAAAGGAATTTGAATGTGGCTTCTCCAAGCTTTAAAATTTTATTTTCGAGGATATTGTGGAAGATTTAGCAAATTATTTTGAAATTTGATTTGGTGTTTCTGAATGTATCTACAATCTTCATGGACTGGGAAATCAAAAAAGTCAAATTTATGAAAATCTATTAACATTGATTAAAAAACCAACAGATTCAAATCTCTAAGTCAATAACATAAATCACAATGGTTCAATTTTTGTCACAATTAGGCCTCTCAGCTAGAGAGAAGTTTATGATCCAGGACAATCTTAATTTAAGGATTTTCCTACCACTTTTCCCCTCACAAACTGCTTCACTAATACTGTGGAATTTATGGGTTGTTGATTGCACTTCTATTTACCTGAGGATGGTGATGCTTCCCAATTTAAAGAGCAAATTAACTACAGAGGACCAAACCAAGTTTGGACCTAAATTAACTAAATTTTGTTCCCCAGATTTTTTTGCTCCCATTTAATTATAGCAAGATTGTATCATTACTAAATTAAAGCCAAGCCAAATTACTTCTCCAGTTCATGCTCCAGGAATTAATACTCTTTGCCTTCCAGGAGCACTGAAGTACAGGAACTGCTTGAAATTCTATCTTTTTTCAAGTGGTCTTTACCTACTTCTAATTAAAACCGTTCATCACTGCAATATCTTTGGGGTTTTCTTGGGTTTGGGTGGGTTTTTTTGTTATTATTCTGATAAACATTCCAGACTGAGCCTAATATTCTTAATTTTTAGCAAGTCAGGGCCTTGTCCTCCTGGGATGAGCCCTGAATATTTCCTAAATCAGGGCCGATCCCAGCTCCTGGAAGAAAAATTCGGGAATCTTGACCCAGACCTCAGCACCCCAATTTCCACAGCTGGTTTTGCTCCCTCACAGTTCAGTGTTTTCAGTGTAAATGGCTTTAAATCTAATATTTAATTGAATTCTGTTTTGCGTTTTACCTCCCATGCCGTTTAAAAGCCGAGTCTGCGTTGCACAAAATGCTTCAGCAGCCATTTCCTGAGGGGAACACAGGTTTAAAACTGAGATTAAGCCTGGTGAAATAGCACTGGGATACCTTGTTGGAAATATATATACTATATCCTGAATAATTTGGGTCATCTTCCTTCATCAAGGAAACCACGAGGAGAAAAACACGGAACTCAGAGCAGGTATTTTGGAACAGCATTTGAGGAAAAATGCCTTTTATTAGGAAAGGAGATGAACCTTGCTGTGGTTTGGCCGCTTTTTAAAACAAATTCCATTTCTGCCTGAAATTGCAGAATTGACTGAGCTGGCAATTCCTCTGTTGTGAGAAAGAGTGGGAATGTTTGCAAACACCTGGGATCAGAGATGTCCCCATCAGCACCCTCCCTACCCTGTCCTAAGAGGCTCTTCCCAGCTGAAACCATGGAACATGCCCAAAAACATCCTGTTCCCTGCTAATGGCTGAGTTAGGGACGGGGAGTTGAAAAGCAGGAATGGCACAAAAAGGGAGATTTCTAAAATCCTGAGGGGCTTTCATCTCCCTCAAAGCCAGGAGAAGCACGAATTTTCGATGAAGGGATATCTGGAAAGGCTGGGAGAGGTGAGAAATGTTTCCACTCTCACTTTTTTCTAGCACGTAATTATCTGGGGTTTTTTTAATTTCCTTTTTTCTTTTTTATCAGACTTTTCCTCCAAGGAATTCATTCCCCAGGGAGCAGATAATGGAGAGGGGCCTGTCAAGGTATCCCAGTGCTATTTCACCAGGCTTAATCTCAGTTTTAAACCTGTGTTCCCCTCAGGAAATGGCTGCTGAAGCATTTTGTGCAACGCAGACTCGGCTTTTAAACGGCATGGAAGGTAAAACGCAAAACTGAATTCAATTAAATATTAGATTTAAAGCCATTTACACTGAAAACACTGAACTGTGAGGGAGCAAAACCAGCTGTGGAAATTGGGGTGCTGAGGTCTGGGTCAAGATTCCCGAGTTTTTCTTCCAGGAGCTGGGATTGGCCCTGATTTAGGAAATATTCAGGGCTCATCCCAGGAGGACAAGGCCCTGACTTGCTAAAAATTAAGAATATTAGGCTCAGTCTGGAATGTTTATCAGAATAATAACAAAAAAAAAACCCCAAAGGAAGGTCAGGGATGGAATCTCAGGCAGCTGGGATGGGCAGTGGAGATGCCACCAGGATATCTGAGCATCCCTGCTCCTTGCTCACTCCTGGGAAGGGCAGAGGGAGGGATGAACCCAGGGCAGCACATTCCCAACCCAGTGGTGACAGATGTCACTCTCAACCCAGGAGTCACCTCAGAGAAAGCACCTCCACCTGAGCCTGGCCCAGAGGGTCTCCATCCCTATTTGAATGTGAAAATGGATCTCATCTCCTGATCCCACAGCTCTGCTCAGCCTAAGGACTCCGAATATTGGGATTTTATGGCAGCCTGAGACTTGTGTCTTTATGGCTCCTCCTAAACCAAACTGAAGCAGGGGTTTACACCAGCTCTGTTTTGTTGTGTCTCTGGAGGTTTTGATCCCATCATTTCTGAGGAGACTGTTTTTATTTAGACATGCAGAGAAGCAAACCCCAGCTTTAGCTTGTAATTATTTGCTGAAGTTCCCACAGTCCTTCTTCCCCTCTTAACACCCAACAAGAAAGCACCAGCCACTCCCAAAGGAAGCTGCTTCTTGCTGAGCCCTTGACTTGCCCACCGCAAGAAACGATGCTCACTTTTAAAATTTTAAAGGTTTATTACAACAAAGGGGTAAATAAGGGAAAAGTGCAGTGCTGGGAGCCTCCGTGCCAGCCACGAGCTCGGCTACACAATGGATGTTCTGCATTTTTATATCTTCAACCCCTCCCCAGGTCTTGTCACTCCACTCTTCTTTCGCTGCTCAGTGGTGGAGATCACCTTCTCACATCTTGATTGGAGGTCTGGAGTTGCCAAAGTGACAAGCTGGCCCTCCCAAATGTCCCTGTCACTAAGAGCATCCCATAATAACAATGTATGGGTGAGGGGAGATATAATTATCATCTACAAAACTTCTCTCAACATAGACATAAATTCACCCCTTAATTGTGAGAGCCACCTATCACATTACTCATCCGTAACACCGCCGAGTGTGGTACCACCATCAACACTTTCCAGAGCTGCTCTCACCTCTGGATTGACTGCAGAAGCTTTGATGGAAGTGCAAAAACCAGAAGCACTTCAAGGTTCCCTGTCAGAGATGAGAAGTAGAAAAAAGAAATGAGAAGTAGAAAAAAGAAATGAGAAGAAAGTGTGTAGCTGATGTAGTGGCTGAATAAAACAAGGGGCTCACGTGAGGAGAAATATTTGGGATTGCCACTTTTAGTGGGGTGTTCCATCTTTATAGCATCATGAAGGGGTTTG
This sequence comes from Promerops cafer, assembly GCA_013398275.1. Classification (NCBI taxonomy): domain Eukaryota; kingdom Metazoa; phylum Chordata; class Aves; order Passeriformes; family Nectariniidae; genus Promerops; species Promerops cafer. The sequence goes on along the minus strand of VZSE01014390.1, from coordinate 55,795 downwards.
GGGTGGGAAGGGACCTTAAATCCCATCCCATCCCACCCCTGCCATGGCAGGGACACCTCCCACTGTCCCAGGTGCTCCCAGCCCCAGTGTCCAGCCTGGCCTTGGGCACTGCCAGGGATCCAGGGGCAGCCACAGCTGCTCTGGGAATCCCATCCCAGCCCCTCCCCACCCTCCCAGGGAGGAATTCCCTCCCTAAAACAGGTATAATCATAATTATATGTGCAATTACAAGCCAGACCGACCCAATCCAGCACGGAGTGTAACAATATATAAATTTCTTACCAGGCCAGGCAGAGAGAAGAAGAACTGCAAGGGAGAGAAACCAAATTCCACCAGGCTGGAGCCTCCCATCTCCACTTCTGCTCTGCAACACCTGCAGCATTTCCACAGGAATGTGGGGGTGACTGGTGAGAAATATGGATTTAACTGCAAAACTTAAATCCCACAGTTTGTTTTTAAACAGTCTTGACACAACCCAGTGGGTTAAAATGCCAATAAAACCTGTTGAAATGTCCCCACACGGGCTGAGTGCCACTGCTGTGCCACACTGTGTGCAGGGAGAGCTCCAAAGGCAGGGAAGCCCTCCATGGAAACCCTGAACTGAAAACAAACAGCATTATTCACCAAATTATCATCTGTTTGGGAAGCTGCAGCCATTAATTGCTTCAGTGGCTTTGTGGGTTTAGGTTTTTAAACACAGCACCAGAGTGCTTAAAGATCCTCCTGATTAAATAATTCAAAATATTTGCACTATATAACATGTTTGAAGGGGAGAGAAAACTCTGCTAAACACTTTGAATTCACGAGCAAGCACCTCATTAACATGCCCTGAAATCAAATATTTATTGCCTTCTCCACTGTAATGAGCTCATTTAAGACAAATGTGAGAAAACCCCATCCTGCATTAAACTTGGCAATGTTTTATTTATGGGCACTCTAATATTCACTTTAGGCCACACCGAAATATAAACACGCAATTAATATTTCATTAATGAGAAAACAAAATCTATTTCTGCAGCTTGTGCAGGCTTGGAAGGGGACGAAGCAGGTTTTGTGTGCTGTGATGCTGCACCCACGCTGCTCTGAGGTGGGAACAGTCGACAATCAATTATTAAAATTATCTTTTTCCTTCCCTGTTCCAGCACCTGAACACCCTCTGGGGGAAGAATCTTCTCCTGATACCCAGCCTAAACCTCCCCTGGCACAGCTCCAGCCGTTCCAGAGGAGAAATCAGTGCCTGTCCCTGCTCTTCCCCTCACGAGGAAGCTGCAGATCCCAACGAGTTTCCCCTCAGTCTCCTCCTTTCCAGCTGAACATTCCAAGTGCCCTCAGCTGCTCCTCATTCTGCTTCCCCCCCAGACCCTTCACCATCCTCACTGACCTCCTCTGGACACTCTCTAATCTCTTTCTTCTATTGCAGTGCCCAAAACTGCTCAGGAGATTCCATCTGAGGTCACCCCAGTGCCACCCCGTGCTCAGCTCTCCTCCAGATTAAACCTTGGATTCACCCTTTTCCACATGGAGGGGTGTGAGTGGGATTGGGGCAGAGGTCTGAGCTGCAGTGTTCACCACGCATCAGGCAATAAAATGAAAAATCAGGCAATATTTCCCAAAGTGGGCAGCAGATGAGCTGAAATGCAGCACTGCTCACACATCCCAAATTCCTGCGTTTTTCCTACACTTATTTTCCCTTCCAGCAGCAATATCTGTAACTCCTTGCTATGTACACTGGCCAGATGAACCCTCACCACCACTTATCTACCCAGAATTGCTGGGTAATGCATTCATGAATTGCAAACCTCGTGTAAATGCAAATTTTTCACCCCTCTCCTCCCAAGGACGTTGCCAGCAGCAGAGTTTGAGGTCAAGGAGCCTCTTCCCATTATTCCACCAGTCTTGGCAGGGGCATATCAGAGAGAATAAAAACCCCTCAGCTGCTGGGGTCTGATCCAACCCCCTCTGGACAAGCTGTGATCCTCGAGCTGACTTCAACAAGCTCCTGTTGGGCATCACGGCATCAATTAACCCCCGAGTGCCCTGGCAGCTGTATGGGAATCCCTTGACCAGGAGCAGTGCCAAGCCTTGAGATGCCCCCTCCATCCCGGGCTGCTGGCACCCCTGGGGCAGCAGAAGCTCTGGTGGAGCACACCTCACTCAGATTTCGTGTTCAAGTGTCTCTCATTGCTGGTTTTTTGGGGTCCAGTCTCAGGGCTGCCCTTTTCTGTCACAAGTGGAATCAATCTTGGAAGATTTGCCACGGGCAACTTCCACCATCCCAGGCTGCTCCAGCCCCAGTGTCCAGCCTGGCCTTGGGCACTGCCAGGGATCCAGGGGCAGCCCCAGCTGCTCTGGGAGCTCCATCCCAGCCCCTGCCCACCCTCCCAGGGTGGAATTCCTTCCCAAAATCCCACCCAACCCCTTCCCCCTGCATGGAAAACTGAGTGCCCCTTGCTGTGATTCCCAGATTTCTCAAGAAATGGCTGCATCTTCCATTCCTAAAATGTGAACCTGTTCTTTGACCCAACCAGGGCACAGCTTTTCAGCAACACAAAAACCTGCAGCACCATTAAGGCAAAATGTCAGAGTCCTGCCCATCACTCACCTGGCGTAGGTAAGGGGGGAAGAAGATGGAAAAGCATCCTGTGGACAGTTTTGACAGCATAAAAGCCTCTTGGCTTTGGAAATAAATGTCTCTACTTCACCTCAGTGCTTATTTCTGATAAATGTCCAAAAGCTGGAGCTTTCCCTCCACAGCATCCAGAGCAGGGCCATTATCCCGTGACAAGGTCCCATTCCATGGGCATTATCTTAGCAGGGACGATCTGATCCATTTGAAAACACCAAAAATGCACCATTTTTCCACCAACGTGACAAATTCATGGCAAAGCCACCACCCCCAGTGCAGCCCAGGGTGCAGTTTAACAATTCCAGTGCACAAGTCTCACCAAACAGGGTGTAATTAGCTGCAATATTTTTGATGAGGTTCTTGCACACAAACAAGCGCTGCCACAATTCTTTGAAATGTTTTCTTTTTTCCCCTCAGGTTCCTCAAATCAAACAGTGGCTTTACACCCATTATATTAACATAATGGTTTCTAATCACAATTATGCATAATCACAGAGTTTCTATTGCCTGGGAAAACATTTAGCACAGGTCTGCACCAGCTTTTGGCAAGAGAGGAAGGAAATGCATTTAGTGTAGCAAATGCAGCTAAAAATGCATTTTTATGCATGAATCAGTCCAATGGGATCCATGGTTTGGTGATCAGGCATGGGTTTAAGCTGGAGAAAAAAACCAACATTTAAAACCCAATTAAAAATTCATCGTCCTTCGGGGTGCATTTGACCATGGAACAATCTTCCAGAGGAGAGCTGGCAATTCAAGCTCTAAGGTCCCGAGAAAATCCTGGGAAGAATCTCTCTGAGCAAGTTTTAAGCAAGGTATTTATTATTATGATCATGTCTTTTTATTCTAACACCAAGCCATTATCCCAAGCAGAGCAAAAGTGCCCTTTTGACCTTAAAAATATAAGGAGGGTGGGGAGAAAGCTAAAAATTCCATAAAGTCCTCTAGACCCTCAGATGTTGCCACAGATTTATATTAGAAGTTCATAATTAGGAAAAAATATTAAATCCTTAAACTAATTAGAGAAGTGCCCTGCAGTTCATCTCCACCTCAACACCCCCCACGCTGCCTCTTTCATCTTCTCCTGATTCTCCTCACAGGCTCTCAAGGTCTTTCTTCAAAAGCTGAAGGGATCTGTTCACTTCTTTGAGCTCAGTGTTGTTCGGCAGGGTGTGAATTAAAATCAAAAGCCTCCAGGTAAGCAGGTTGCACATTGCCACACCTGCTGGAGCTGCTGGAATAACCCTCAAATTCATTTCTGAGTCTGCATCCAAACCCATCTGGAGCCATCAGACCTCCAAATCCATCAGATACACCAGTGCAGCACAGCTGGAGAGTTCCTCTAACTTTAATTGCGGGGGCTTTTGGGAGACAAAATCCCTCTTTTGTGGCCACAGCAAACATCCCCCTCTTGAGAAGGCTGGGGGTCACAACCCGAGGGTGTCAGGTGAAGAACAGCCACAATCCCAAATCCATCTGGTCCCTGCCACGCAAAGAACCTCTGAGTCCTGCCCCACCAAAAACCATCATCAGAACCAAACCAGGGCAGGCTCCATGTCCAAAAGCAGCAGCTACCCTGATTTTCCTCAGGAAGGAGTGAGGAATACGACAGCAAAGACTGGGATTGGGAACAGCCCAGGCCCATAACGGGCTGGGCGCTGCAGAGCACCCAAACCGCGCACGCGAGGCTCCCACGAGCAAAGGGCTGACAGAGGACCCTGTAACTCAAACTCAGCAGGAAAAACACCTTGAATCCCTTAAAAATCCCCTTTCATTTCCCTTAGGAACCTTGCTGAGATCCACACGGCGACATCTTCCAGCCCTTAACACGGGACCACCATCTGTGGGTCTTCTGCTGAGCAATGTTTACTTATGTCACATTCAAATTTAATCAGAGCGAGAGCAAATCAAGCAACAAACCAAATAAAGTCTGTAGCTTCTGAGGAAATAGCACATCCTGCCCATTTTTGACTGTAGCAGTGTAAAGAGTTATTTCAAGATAATTCCATTTGCTCTTCCGAGACTGCAAATCACAAACTCTCTCCCCACTTTTGTACTTTATCATCATTTTGCTGCTCTTAAAATGACAGCAGTAATCCTTTCAACGTAATTAGTTACTGTTCAGAAAGAGCAGCCACAAAAAGGTTGCTTTGCAAGAATTTCAATCAGAACGCCAAAATAATACGAGATGTTTTAGAAGAGTCGCTTTAGATGTCAGGCCTCATTCAAAAATTGTTTTGAAAAATTCTGTTTGTTCACGTAGATTCAATAAAATCTTTCTGTTTATCATTTTAGCATAACGTCTGTGAAAGAGAAGGGGAATTTAACATTCAACCACCGCAAAGGAGAACCCAACCAGCTCCTTTTTTTCAAGGAGGAGTTTAGGCCTCACACCAAAATATTTTCAAGTCAAGCAAAATAAAACCAACTCTTCCTTTGGGATCTTTCCCTGATCCAATCCCTTTAAAAACTTCTGTTTATCAATCTCTCCCCATCATTGTCCAGAGAAGCTGTGGCTACCCCTGGATCCCTGGAAGTGTCCAAGACCAGGCTGGACACTGGGGCTTGGAGAAACCTGGGATGGTGGAGGTGGAACTGGATGAGCTTTAGGGTCCCTTCCAACCCAAACCAATCCATGATTCCTCAAGCATTTAGCTGGATTATTCCTTGCTGGAGGATATTTTGCCGAAATTACTGGAATGATATGACAGAACTGGATGAGCTTTAGGGTCCCTTCCAACCCAAAGCATCCCATGATTCCTCAAACATTCTGCTGGATCATTCCTTGCTGGAGGTGTGGCTATCAGGCATCCCAGTACTAACTCCTGGATTCTAAGGCCACATCTGGAATTACAGCCCACAGCTGGAAGGGAACTGACCCCACTTTATGGGGTAAAGATGAGTCTTCCCACCTCCTTTCTATCCTGAGGGCGAGAAAATTCCCATTTTCTGGTCCCTCAGAGGAATCCCTGGAAGAAGCAACACAAAGGATATTGCCAGATGTGACTGGCAACCAGCTCTCATTTTAAAACACACCATGCCAAAGTCTGCAAAATCTGGGATTATTCTAACCTAAATAAAAAGGTTTTATTTTCTACATTCTGGTGCATGACCACAGAATGTGGGTTCAGAAATTCAATATTTACTGACGGAAGAGTAAATTTTACCTTTAGCCACAATTTAAGAGCAGGGGAAACCAAACTGAGCCTCTGAGAAGAATCATTTCTTTTATTGCTGAATTTTCACTTTGTCCCTGGATTTCTTTTTCCCTGAATCCCTGTTTTCCTTCCCTTGGAAACAGCTCCAGCATTCCCATTTGGAACAGGCAGAGATGCTCATTGCCAACACCCTCTCTCCCAAATTTCCAACTTTTAGTAGAGATGCAACCATCAGAATAACTGTCCCCATTGTCACTGCAAAGTGACATTAACTACAAAATTGTGCTTCAAAAGCACTTCAAACCTTGGCCATATGGGTATAAATTTGTTTTTGCAAAATCTCCTCAAGTAGCACAAAAAAGATGCAGAATTTCAGAGCTGTTTCAGCTGGAAAGGTGTCTCAGCACTCAGAACCTGCTTACACACAGCTCTGATTTTGTGTTTATTTAGACAAAAATCTGATTTTCTCATTAGCACTGGGAAAAATGCAGAGCAAACTGGATGCTGCCTGGCCAGTATTTAGATTATTGCAAGTTTACAGGATTAATTTGGGAATTTTTCCCCTCAGGAAAGGTTCTTGAAGAAATGAAACCTCCAGCTTGACACAAGGTTCATCACAATGCCTTCATGATGAAAAGCTCCTTTTATTGTTCTGCTTAATGAAATCCAGCTATGAAATATAGAGTTCCACCAAACTTGTATTAAGTATTAATTAGCTAGTGGACAAAACTCAAAGAAAAAAAAAATAAAAAACACTTGAAGAAATAAATCATAATTCCTAATCCAAAAGGCTTCAGTAAAATAAGAGCCACTGAGATTTTAAATTCAGTGTTAATTCAAATATTATCACAGCACATTTCTGTTCACATAAATTTAGTAGTTAATATTTTTCTCATTAAAAGTGGCCAAACATAATTTCCAAAGAAGCATCTGGATGCTGGGAGTATTTTAAAAAGGGTGGAAGAGACTGAAAGTTGTGTTGGTGGATAATGGATGCACACAGGACACAACATCTAAAATAATCAAGCAGATTTCTTATTTCTCCTCTCTGGTGGAATTTCCTTTGCTATTTATTTTCTACTCCCTCTGCTAAAACCCTTTTTTGCCAGGCTACAAATGAGTTTTTAACAGTCACTTTTGTGGAACTGTCAAGCTTTTCTAGAAGACTTTAAAAAGTCTTTTTTTGGTGTCAAACTCCATCAGAACATTTTGGGTTCAGGACAGAAACCAGATCAGGATTGCTCGAGAAAACCAAGAGCACATGGAGAGAGAAGTGCTCACTGACCACCCCCAAACACCAGAATTTGGAAAGCTGAGACATTTAGAACACACTCAGCAGCATCTTCCATGACCAGAAATAGGAAATTTTGGTGGAGGAAAAGTTTATCAGCTCAAAGTGATGACACAGCTGTGAAATAAAGAGGTGCAGATTTCCACCAAATCCATCAGCTGAGAGAGGACTGCATTCTCTGATGTCATTTCAGAACCTAAAATACCTCAAAATTAAGATTTGAACACTGGAAGAAAACCTCCCTTTGAGCTGTTCCTTGCAGGGTCATTAAATGGATTATCACAGGTGACATTAAAGTACTAAACTCAATTAGAGCCTATAAAAGATGTGGCAAAGACTGGAGAAGTCAGGTGGATTAATAACCTTGGAGAAGCAGGAACCTCCAGAAGGTGACAGAACTCTGAGATAAAGGGAATTGAGAAAATTAAATCTTATTCTTAAAAAAAAAAAATCTAAATTCATTATCCAAACATCCACCAAGCCATGTGTTTTCTCCTTGAAGTTCAGGGTTTGAAAGGGGAAAAGCAGCTTTATTTGGAGTAACCACTGCACAAAATCCCATTTCTGTCTAGGGAGGGGTGGGAATGCAGCAGAGCACGGCACACCCAGGCACAGGAGGGAAAAGAGAAACCCGACAACTGCACCACAGTCGCTGTCCTTCACCTTTGACCATGTCCAGTTTCCCTTCCTCTGCGTTGAGATTTGACATCTGAAGTGGCACCAGCTCAGAGGTGGCAGTGCCACGCGTCGCTTGTCTTCCCTCCCCTCACACAAACCTCACCGAGGCACAGCCTAAAATGTAAATATTACCAATTACCACGGAGATATTGCAGATTTCTCCTTGCGGATGGCCATTATTTCGATTCCCGCGTGCGTCTGTGTGGCAAGGGGAGGCTGGATGTGGTTTGGCTCTTTGTCTCGAGCACGCGTCACCTGATGTTTGGGGCTGACAAAATCCCACACGTCCCTTCCCACGGGTCACCACGGGTTATTCTGGGCAGACACACGTCAGTCATTCCTTGTCCACGGCTGCACGGGTGAATTATCCAGTGGAAAAATGTCCTGGGCACAGAGTTCCAGACATCTGTCCTGGTGGCACAGGGTGGGGCTTCATTCCCCCAGGGGAAACTCCTTCTCCTGCAGCAAATGCCACTGTAATGACAATAAATGCAGAAGCCATCTGGAACTGGGAGATGTTTTTCCTCCAGAGGATTTTTAAACTGCTTTGGAACGGCGTTTGTTGTTACAGACTTAAAAATCTGCCTCGCTCGTCTTCTGAAGTATGAACAGGCAGCAGGAGGTTGGTGGGATCTTAGTAAAAAATAAATCAAGGAACTTCTGTTAAAAAAAAAAAAAAATACACGGGATCTTTCATTAAAAAGGGCATCACCTGTGATTCCCACTCCCTGGAAGAAAAAACAAACAATATCCAGCTTTAAAAATAAATGTATATCAGCTCTGGGGGCTGCACAGGGCAGTGGGGGATGAGTAAAATGGAATTGGAGCACATGGGATAAGAAAAATATCCTTTTGTGAAGGAATTACAGCTGTTATGGCTCATCCAGTGGCACAGGGTGCCCAGAGCAGCTGTGGCTGCCCCTGGATCCCTGGCAGTGTCCAGGGCCAGGCTGGACACTGGGGCTGGGAGCAGCCTGGGACAGTGGGAGGTGTTCCAGGAATGAGATCTCCAAGGTCTCTTCCAATCCAAGGATTCTGTGGTGGCCTCTGGAATCTGTTGCTTGCAGGGTGGCTCTTCCCACGCCAGCAGGAGAGGTTTTCACGGCCAGAAATTCCAAAAATTCCCAAGCACGGGAATTCTCCACGGCACGTGGAGATGAAGAGGATTTTGGGGCAGAGTGCCAGGGCTGGGGGGTCCCTGCACCTTCTCCCCACCCTGGCTGGCTCCAGGAGGCTCCTACAGCTTCTCCATCCCGGCCTGCACCCTGGCATGCCCCGGTGCCTTTCCCAAATCCTGCAGGGACGGGTTTGGAAGGAAAGCAGCATTGTCAGAGCTCTCTGTGGGAGCTGTCTCGGTGCTGCCACGGCCTCTGCCCTCCAAACTGACCACAAACTCCTCGAGTTTCCCAGGATTCGCTCTGCTTTGAAGGGCAGGAGAGAGCAGGGAAAGGTCAGCGCAGACAATGACATTTTTAAACTGAAAATGTAATTGCAGTTTCCCTCTGAGGCTGGTAAATACGCTCCCAGCTATAAATAGGCCCTTTCCATCGCTTTTAAAGGAAGCTTAATTAATTTATCAGTGATCACAGCAAATGCAGCCTCAGAACTCTGTGACACGCTCAGCACTGTCTCCTTGAGGTGTCCAGGGCCACATCTCACCTGCCAAACCGTGAGAGGGGGAAGGCAAAGCCTCCTTTCAAGCAAATCTCATTTTCCCTGCAATTTAATAACCATTATTTAGCTGTTTAATATGCACAGGTGGCTCTCCACGTGCCCAGAACAGATCTCCCCTGTGCAGATACAGGATGCATTTCTTGCCGTGGGCTGACACAGCAGCAGTAAAAGGTTGTTGGCATTCCAGGGATGCACTGGAGCCACTGGAGAAAAGATGGATACTGGACAGGGCAGGCAGAGCTGGTTATGCAGAAGCAATTTCATGGGTGAGGAAAAGCAGAAGGTGCTTTAAGAATATTCTCAGGAATGCAATGAGCCGAGGACTTTGAGTTCAGAGCAGGTGCTGCTTCCTCAGCTCCTTGGTCCTTCCCTGGGATCTGTTTTTCCCCAGTGGGATGCAGAGTGGGGAATGGGGGATGTTGGTGGGGTGAGGCTGCAAAACACCTTGGGTTGTGCTTAAAATCTCCTCATTTTGCCATGTTTGCTCTGCAGTTCCATGGAAACTCTGAGCAAAGGGGAAAAAATTCACTCTGTCTCAAAATTCTGCATTTTCATTAAACCCCCATTAACACCTTTAAGCATTTTCCATTTAAAGAAACATCACTTTTATTAAAAAAATTCACAGATTATTTTGCTTGTGAATCTCTTTTGGATTTTATATTTCCCATGAAATATAAAAGCATTTGGGGGTACAACAAGCTGGGTGTGAAGAACTGGTAAAAATAAAAAATGGCATTTATAAAGAGTGCAGTAAACAACACTTGATTAATAACACCTAATAAACCCATTAATTGGTGAAGAGTCTCGGTGTTATGACTAATAATTCCCTCAAATTCTTAACAGAAAAGCTGGGAAATTAATCTTAGGAAAGATTAAAAGGAATAGATGAGTTGTTAAAAAGCAGCTGGGAAAGAAGCTCTGGAAACCTTTACCTGGGAGAAGCTGGGAGGTCACAGGAGGCCACGGGGGACAAGCCCAGACCCCAAAGGGGCTGAAGACCTCGAGAACTTCCAGAGTGGCTGAGGCTGCCTCAACCTGAGAGCAATTCACCTTTTGGCCTTTCTCCTTTCCTCCCCTCTCCTGCTTGTTAATTATTTTTGTATTTGCCAAGTTTTCAGTAAAACTGGGATTGGGAAGCCCCGTTGGATGTGCCCTCCCCACTGTGAGGCACAATCAAGCCCAGTTTGATCATAAAATTTTCATAAATCATTAGAGGAAACGGCTCAGCCACTGCCCCAGCCCTCTCCAGGTCAATAAAATCCCTGCTGAGGTGCTAAAGGATGGATTTGAGTCCCGATTTGTACACCTGAGTAATGGATCCCTGTTTACATCCCGACTAAACATTGTGTTTTCCAGTTTAAACAGCTTCTTCCCCCCAAAAAAAAGCAGCCAGGGTGAAGTTTACCCTCAGGCACGAGGCTCCATTCACTTGAGCTCGACTTAAGCCTGGCTTTGATGGTTTAACAGGAATTTCCACGGTACACGCGGCTCCACGGATCTCCTGACACGGGGAAGATTTCACCCTCTTTGCACTTCAAAGGCGCAGCTTGCCCGTCCCTCTCTCGGGAGCGCGCATCCCATTGTGCTCCCCACACTTCCCATGGTTCCAAAATCCCAGCGCGGAGTCTCACGGAGCTTTCACCATCAGCCCATGAGCAGCAGCGATCCGGGCAGCAGCTGGAAAAGCGGGATAGCTCCAAGCAGCGACATCAAAACGTCCTGCACAGCCTCCAGCATCATCCCCCCCTCCGGGGCTGCATCTTCCCAGTTTGAGCTGGTTTGAAGGAAAAAAACCAAACAAAAAAACAAAGGAAGGAAATTTCAAGGAAAGGAAAGGAAAGGAGAGGAAAGGAAAGGAAAGGAGAGGAAAGGAAAGGAAAGGAGAGGAAAGGAAAGGAAAGGAGAGGAAAGGAAAGGAAAGGAGAGGAAAGGAAAGGAAAGGAGAGGAAAGGAAAGGAAAGGAGAGGAAAGGAAAGGAAAGGAGAGGAAAGGAAAGGAAAGGAGAGGAAAGGAAAGGAAAGGAGAGGAAAGGAAAGGAAAGGAGAGGAAAGGAAAGGAAAGGAGAGGAAAGGAAAGGAAAGGAGAGGAAAGGAAAGGAAAGGAGAGGAAAGGAAAGGAAAGGAGAGGAAAGGAAAGGAAAGGAGAGGAAAGGAAAGGAAAGGAGAGGAAAGGAAAGGAAAGGAGAGGAAAGGAAAGGAAAGGAGAGGAAAGGAAAGGAAAGGAGAGGAAAGGAAAGGAAAGGAGAGGAAAGGAAAGGAAAGGAGAGGAAAGGAAAGGAAAGGAGAGGAAAGGAAAGGAAAGGAGAGGAAAGGAAAGGAAAGGAGAGGAAAGGAAAGGAAAGGAAAAAAGAAAAAAACAGAGGGAAACTTTCAAAGCAGACTCCGTGCTCTCGCTGCCGGCTGCAGGAGCTGCTGCATCCACACCAGCCGAAGCTTTTACCGAATCCAAGATAATCGGGGGGTTTGCAGCTGGTTGCACCCACCGAAGGCAGCTTTGCAATCCCAGCTCGCCGAGAATTCCAGAGCTCCTGCCTGTCCCAAAAGCTGGGCTCAGGTAGGCTCAGCCCAGGGAAAACAGCTCCTGGTTGCAGCCCTCGAAATGCCAGGCTGGGGGGAAAAAGCATCTGCTGCCACTTGGGTGTTTTAGGCAGGAACTAAAGTGAGGCAGGAAAAATTGGGGAAGGGGAAATGAAGGATTGGAGAAGGGGAAATGAAGGACTGGGGAAGGGGAAATGAAGGATTGGATGGAAGGAATTGGGTGATATTTTTAGCAATAATAAATAGGAAGGGGGGGAAAGGGCAAGAAAGGGGCAAGAAAGAGGCAAGAAGAAGATAAAAAAACAGACGTGCCCAGCTCTCCCCAACTCCAAGTCAGACATTCCTGAAAACAGAAGCCCCATTTCTCTCTGAAACAAAGGAAAAAAAAGGTTTGGATCTTCTCAGTGACCCTCCTGAGAAAACCCCTGGCCACCTCTCAGCACTCTCCCCTTTGGAATTCCATTCCACATCAGCCAGCTCCAGGCAGAACCACTGGCTCCAAAACTCCCTCTGGAATATCAATATCTGCACAAAATCACATCCCACACTGGACAGAGGAGGAGGAACACAGTGTAAGCTGATTTACTCTAAGATTTTGCTTTCAATCCCTTATTCTGCGCATATTTATATATGCAAACAAGTGGCTGTGGTGCCAGCCAGGGAATGGCTGCATTTTCCTGGGATTTTGCTGTGTCAGGAAATAATGGATGGCTTTCCACAGCCCCAAATACAGGTGATAGATAAATACTTTGCCACCTTTCAGGAATATTTTAATAGCTCTCTCACATATCCACTGGCTGAGTGGCAAATTATTTATTCAATAATTTGCCTGAATAGCATTACATACCTCTAATATATACATACCTCTTAGTCCAAGACTGAGAGACAAAAAACCATCAGCTCTTCCAAAGGCTTGTCCAGTGTGTTGGAAGTTTTTCCAGACCAAGTGATGCGGTTGGGCAGGAGAATATTTGGGGTTTTTCCTCCTGCTAGAAAGAGCCCAGACGATCAAACCCAAAATAAGTCAAAAAACTCATGGCATGAATCAATCTTAATTGCTTCCTACATTTTCTAGGAGCAAGGAGAAGAGCCTTGACCCTAGCAGGCAAAAGTGGCAGGAAAATAAAACTTTTTCAGAGTGAGCTGACCTTCAGCACTGCCCTTCCAGCAGCCCCCAGGCAGGGACACTTCTCAATCACAGAGGGGCAGAGAAAATGAATCTGTCAAAGCAGTGACAGTGCTCAAATTAGAGCCAGCAGTGGCATTTGTTCATTTGCCCTGCACCTCTCCCTTTCAGGGCTGGAGGATTTATCAAATGCATATTTGACCCAAGAGACAAAATATTTAAGCCTTGCCCAAAACTCCGCTTTTCTAATAAAGATTTAAGCGGGAATTTATTCTCTGTCCCAGGCACTTCTGTGAGAGCCTTTCCAGGGGACCTGAGCATCCCGAGACCTTTGGGGATTTCAATTTTCCTTTCCACGAAGCAAGGCCAATATCTCATTTCAGGGAGATGGTGTCACTTCAGCTTTCAAACTGCAGAAAAACTTCACATACGAGCTGGAGAAATCCTTTTAAAATCCATTTTGAAGTGCTGGCCCTTTGCTTTTGCCATTTAGCCCCGTTTAAGGAACATTTTCATTGCATTTCAAAGGAACAAACAGCAAAGGAGAGGTTTTGTTATCACTTTCCTCAATTTCACTGCTCACGGAGCATTTTGCCAGTCTGAAGGATGGACAATAATTCCAAAAAAGTGAGAAGTCCCAACAATAACAAGCCCAAACCATAAATTCCAGCTGGAAAGCTCCAGCGGAGCATCTTTTCCACTGGATAAATTGTGCATTGCACAGGAACATCCAAGAATTCCCCCCCTGACATTCAGCTGGAACAAAAAGTTTCTGTTCAAAGTAACCAAAAGCAGAATCCTGACAAAAAAAATGAGTCTCCAGCCTTGCACATCTTGCAGAGAAATTAATGCATTATTCAAAGTGTGAGGCTCAGGCTTGGCTCCATCACTCAGAGCAGCAGCGCAGGAGAAACGGGGATGCAGGAGAAAACATTCAAAGGTTTTATTGCTTCATTTAAAAGTAAAAAATTCCAAATCTAAATAAAATATGATTCCACTAGGAAAAAAAAAAAAAAGAAGAAGAAGAAGAAAAGAAAAAAGCCATTTCTGCCACTGGCAGGTTTTGAAACAAATCTTTCAGCTGCTTAATTCACCTTTACCTGGAGAAGTTAATTATGGGTCAGGTGCTAATGCTGGTGATTATTTAGAAATCTGGGAAATATTAGTAGCAAAAAAAAAAAAAACCTCCAACATCAGGTGCTGACCTTCTCCTTCTGTTTTCATTACAAAATCCTTCAAGCACAGACAGACTTTTCTCCTTTTCTAACAGGAATGAGACTCATTTTCATGCCAGGCAGGGCTAATTCCTGAGCAAACGCCTAAAAACTTTCAGAACAAAAATGTTCATGCATAAAACCCAAATTCTTTGCACTCCTATTTTGCATATGTTAGAATTAAATCCACGTTAATGGATGGTTACCTGAATACGAATATCTCCAGGAAAAAAAAACAAAATTCCTTTGCAGTTTCATACCTTGAAACACTTTGGCAAAAATATAGAGAATAATTTATTTTAGTGGGCAGGTATTTTGGCATCTTCACATTGAGTACCAAGTCAGAACTGAGGTAATTATTTGTTTTTATATAAACTGCACATTTAATCAATAAAAGGCCTTTTTTAATCCAGGATTCAGCACCAGTTCTCAGAACTCCTTTGTATCATGCAGGTATTTTTCTGTACACGATGTCAGCAAGTCCTGCAGATTCATGGGGTTTTAATTTATCCCACTGAAGAAATTTCAAAATTAATTTCACTTTGACCTAAGAAAGTTTTATTCTTATCTTTGACAGTAATAGAGAAGAACTCAGAGGGCCAAAATACAAAAGGGCAAGAAGGATGGACTCCACATGAATTTTAATAATCTCATCCTTCTAGCTCATGACTCTAGGGATTATTTGTAAATTTTTTTAAGTTTTATGTTTGTAGACAAAAACAGATGATTCAGGTAATCAAGCTAACCCTGGCCCAGCCTTACTTAAAAAAAAAAAAAAAAAAAATTAATTCAGCCTCTAATTCTCAATAAATCCGTAAGTGTATTACAGACATTTAACTCCCTGATTTTCAGATATCAAACATTCCAAAGGAATAAAACATTTCAGCAAATTTGCACCCAGTTACTTGCAACTGTAAAATTGGGGCTCTCTTTTCATTCTTCGAGACCTTGAAAAGAATATCACATTTCAGATCTTCATAGCAAGAATTGAAATACAGGCTGACAAAAATGGCTTTTTAAAGCAAGGGAGAGAAGCAGGGTCCAAGACAAGCAGGGTCAGAGTGGTCTGCAAGAGAGGCAATCTCATCAATTACACTGCATGATGAGGCCAACTAAGAAAAGCCATTTTTACCACATTTTCTTCATGTTCCTAAGAAAAATATTAAGGGAAAAATGCCTTTTTTTCTCACTGCTAATGGAACAATATCACAACCTTTAAATGCCCTTGAAGAGGGATAATGTAATCACTCCATAACTGCATTAAATGATGTTTTTAGCACTCAAATACCGAGCTGGAGTCTTGAAGAAGCAAACAGCTGGCGAAGTTGTGAGCAGCTACTCAAAGCAAAGCAGTCACCAAGGCTTTGCTCACTGCTCTGCTCTCTCCACATTTCCTTCTGCTCTTCCTGTAAATGCTTTTGAGCACAGACTCCTTAACACATTCAGGAGAGTTTGCACTTTTTGCATAAAACATGGAATTGTCAGGCGCCGGGGCCTGCACAGTTCACTGCGGCCGGCAGAAGCCATCGATTCCCGCATTTATTTCCCCTCCATGCCACATCTATTCCTCATGCTGCTTGTCACCGAGGGCTGCCACGTGTCACAGGCTGCCATTATCCACCCTGGCAACTCAAATGCCACCTGAAAGAGAGGAAAATATTTAAAATACTCCTGTGCACGGCTTGTTTGGTTTGCCGCGGCCTGCTCGCGGCCCAGAGCCGACAGTCGCGGAGTAACCCGGGAATACAAATTCACTCTTCTATTCAAGGTAGGGGAAATGGAGCTAAGGTCAACAAGGAGCAGCAGAATGAGAATCTCCACAGCTTGTTTTACACATCACTGGGTTTAACGCAGAATTCAAAGTTTGCTGCAGTTTTTAGTGGGGAAGAAGCAGCAAAGCTGCCTCAGGGAAAGTTGGTGTTATGGTGAGAAAATCCTGGATCCTCTGCTTTTGGCCTTGGTGCTGCCATCGTGGGAAAAATTGGAATAGATTTCACCCACCCTGTTTTGGGTGGAAATAGTAAAATGATTGTATTTTTACTGTGCTTGTAGCAATGCTCTAAATTGCCCTCATGGGCTCAGGTATCCTCAGGTTGCCAAAAAGCTCCAGTGCCATTAACAGGAGCAGCTTGGGGCTGCACAGTGACAAAAATAGGGGTGTGACAGCACCAGAAAATTGGGATTTCCCACAGAAAACTGTGGAATGTTACAGACAGGACACGAGGTCTGAGAGAAGCTGCACATGCACATCGAGACAACTCAGAGGTACATTTCTTACCTGCTCTGTCAAGCATTAAAAATTGTAAATTAATCCCACTCTCATGTGGGAAGAGAATTCAGACTTCATATAAATGCAGGAATGATGTGGGATTATACCCAAGAAGTGACTTCCTGTAGTATCCAATATCACTAATTACTAACACAAGGTGCCAAATTCAAGGGAAAGGGAAGGAAAGTCCAGAAGGTCTCTTTGAAGCACATGAGCCAGCACAGAACCCGCACATGTCAAACGTGTCAGGGTGATATCCAGAAAAATTCAGAAATCAAGGAATTTTTCTTGTTCAGCAGATCCTGCATCCAGCAGTCCTTCACCATGTCCTCAGGAAGAGAGAACTCAAAAGAGGTGCTCTTTTAGGGGGAAATTTTGGGATTCTTTAGTAATACTTTTTTTTATAAAGTTGTACTTCCTTAATTATTTTTAGGACTTGTACTAAAATGTTGTCATCTCCGAAATGTACCTTTGGAATACCCACACAATCATGGAGAAAGGTCTTTTCTGCCACTCTTCACACCTCATATTTTTTGCAAGGGGGAGGAAAACACTGTAAAATTCCTCTGTAATTAAAAGAGTTCTACTTCCTTTACTCAGAGGGGAGAGAGGCTCTGGAACAGATTGCCCCGAAAGCTGAGGATGCTCCATCCCTGGAAGTGTTCCAGGCAAGGCTGGACAGAGATTGGAGCCACCTGGGACAGTGGAAGGTGTCCCTGCCTGGCAGGGGTGGCACTGGATGGGCTTTAATGTCCCTTTTTCAATCCAAGGTTTTTTAAGATTCCTACATTTTATGATTTTTATGAATCCCCCAGGTTTGTGTCCTCCATGGGGACTCCAAGCCCTTGGTTTCAAGCATCTCCCTCAACAGACAGAGGCACTTCCAGAGATTTCAGAAAATAAACTCTCATTAGTTGAAGTTCTGTCCATGAGAAGTTTGGTCTTGTCTGTTCCCAACACCACCCAAAGGACTGGGAATAAACAGCAAACCTGAAATGATCCCTACTCAGGTGCATCTGGCCATCGTGGGTGGCTCTGTCCCACAGTTTGGAGCCCCTTCCTTTGCAGCTGAAAGCGCTGACAGAACCCTTGCTGACCTCAGGAAGGTTTCAAAGCTGAGAAATAACCCAGAAATTCCTTTTATCAGCTTTGTTCTTCTGATCCCACCGCTCTTTAAGGTTTTTATATCCCTTTCAGCTGAAATGATGGCTGTAAGTTTTGACCCGATTTTGCTCCTTCCTTTTAGTATACAATTAAGTTGATAATAATACGAGACTTGGTACCCAGACTTTTTAAAATTCATCGTCTTTTTTCTTCCTTGATGGGGTTTTATATCTCCAGCACTGTCTGGGGCATAAACTCCTGGCACAGCTACTCTGAAATGTGTTGGCTGGTCAGCATCCCACAGGTATTTTTCCAGAATGTCCACACACTCTTTCAAGCTCATGTTTTATTTAAACATCATTTAATACAGCCCCTCATCTTACCAAGGGCTTCCATGAAAATGTTCCGTCAACACGTGGAATATCAGGCTTGTTTAGTAAACTATTTTGTATTTCTTACACTGTAGAGGTCAGAGTAATTACATAAACCGAGTTTAAAATGACTCAAATGTAACGAGGGATGTTCTGTGTGGAATGTGCTGTTTGCACGGATAGGAGCTGCTCACAGCAACCACTACACCCGTGTTAACAGCAGGAAAAGTGGATTTCACACCTTTCTGAAACACGGGAATGGCTCCAGGGGGTTCCCCTGAGCTGCACAAAGCCCAGCTCAGCACAGACATTTCACCATGCGTTGGTTACTCAGCACAGCCCGGAGTTCTCTCCTTAATGGATTTCTCCCCCGTGTGCCCCCACAGCCGATCCCTCCACGGATCCCAGAAATCCCACATGCCTGGAACAGCTGCCTGAAAAGTTCTTCTTCTCCCAAAATGATTCAGCCACAAGAGCAGCGAGGTCGCAGCTCTGTCCCCGCAGGATGAGAACTCTGAACACTCCAGGGCAAAGGCAGCTCTGAATCCCAGACTGGTTTGGGATGGAAGGGACCTTAAAACCCATCCAGTTCCACCCCCTGCCCTGGGCCACAGAACACGGTTTTCCCAGAGACTCCCAGCCCCTTTCTCCTCACTGCACAAGGAGCTTTTACTCAATCGGGGCTGATAAAAAATTAAATCATCATTCTCCAAAGAATTAGTAATCTGATTGGATTTGTCTGAGCAGTTACTGAGGTCTCAGTGCTGCCACTGAGTCAACAAGAATCATTTGATAAGATTCAATATGAGCTGAACATGGCTTTTGCCCCAAAATGATTATTAACTAGCAGATTATTTATTACAGTTTATCTGCCCAGAATATTAAATCTGCCAGAGTTAAGGAATGACTGCAGGAGTCACTGGATGAATGAAAGCAACACATTTTTGGGTGGGTTCTTTTTTTCATTCAGTGTCTGCCACTGAATGTCACAAGTCTCCATGACGTCCCTGACTCTTGATCTTTGCATTTGAATGGCCAAAAAATAAATAAATAAAGTGTAAACTCATCCAGCTCCGACAGCTGTGTATTGAGCATCCATCAGAGCTGAGCCCTGCGTGCTGTTTATTCCAGCATGTGTTTGGAATAGATTTTGTTCCTGATAAACCAGTGACAGGACTACGTGGCAAACAAGCTCAAGGAAAGTGAAACTTCTTCCCTCTAGTTAAACCATTTTGCTTCTCTTTGTCTTCCAGCACTGGTCTGTAACCTTGGGAAGGACAGCAACGTCCCAGCACAGCTATCAGAGCACAGGATCCCTCTTTAATGTGACACAGAGCTGGATCCAAGATGAAAATAACAAGTAGAAAGGCATTGCATTATCATTCCTGCCCTGATATCCCAAACATTCCATCTTGTGATCTCGGCTGCGTGGCTCTGATATTCCCAGAATACAGATCACAAGGCAGAAAAGACTGAAAAAATATGGAAAAATGGTCTCAACTTAATCTTCCAGGGCTGGCTAAAAAATATACTCCTTTAGGAAAATGGATGTAATTTAGATAAATTTGGGAGTAGATGTTTTTTCTTCTTTCTTATCCTCTGTTAGGGGAGTGCAGCAGCTCATCCCTGAGGATGCCTCCAATGCCTTCTACACCCAGAGAAACTTCTTTCCCTTGGGCTCCCAAAATCATCACGTTTGAACAGAAAACTCCACCTCCAGCCCAGCTCCATCATTTTCTCAGGACACCCAACCCCAAGAGCTCAGAAGCCACGTTCTTCTACTAACCTGATGAAACATCCACAGATTAACCTAAAAGTAGAAAATTCACGTGCCTATATTTATATGAATTCCCTGGGAGGGTGGGCAGCCCTGGCACAGGGTGCCCAGAGCAGCTGGGGCTGCCCCTGGATCCCTGGCAGTGCCCAAGGCCAGGCTGGACACTGGGGCTGGGAGCACCTGGGACAGTGGGAGGTGTCCCTGCCCATGGTGGGGGTGGAATGGGATGGGATTTAGGGTCACCTTCTTTTCTCTCTTCTCTTCTCTTCTCTTCTCTCTTCTCCTCCTGGAGGTTTTGTTCCAGATCTCAACACCAGACACAGCCCAAGGCTAAAACTGCCTCTATTTTGTGGCTTTTCCTCCTTTGTCTTCCAGCACAGCCCACGGTGACCTTGCACATAATCACCTCACCAGTGCTGCTCAGCTCATCTGACAATTACAGCAAGGGCTCCTGAAGAGAAGCCACGAAAGAACCCCTCAAAGAAAGTCAATCATATCCCACAAAATCACTCAAACCGTAGCTCATCCTAACCCAATCTTATCCTGCTGTGTCTGTCCATTAAGGACTTTTCACTCTGAGTTCAGCTAATAAAGGAATATTTCTTATCTCTCCTACTCAGGGTTACCTCTGTAGTTGAGTTAGGGGGTTTTTATTTCCACACATGGGGTTTGCTGTTGACCTGGCACCAGCTGGCCCAGGCAGAATTTTGAGTGTTTTATATGAAAATTGCACTTTCAGAGGCTCCTCGCAAAGGAAACCTCCAGGAAAATGCAAGGTTGGGATGTGGGGAGCAGAACCTCTGCACTGCAGCTCCTGCTGGGACACCGTAAATCAGCCTGGAGATGAGAAAATTTGGGGTGACCTGACTGTGGCCTTCCTGAAGGAGTTACAGGAAAGATGGAGAGAGAGAATTTACATGGGATGGAGTGCCAGGACAGGAGGAATGGCTTCACATGGACAGAGGGCAGGGATGGATGGGCTATTGGGAAGAAATTCCTCCCTGTGGGTGGGCAGGCCCTGGCACAGGGTGCCCAGAGCAGCTGTGGTTGCCCCTGGATCCCTGGCAGTGCCCAAGGCCAGGTTGGACAGGGCTTGGAGCAGCCTGGGACAGTGGAAGGTGTCCCTGCCATGGCAGGGGGTGGCACTGGCTGACCCTTAAGATCCCTTCCAACCCCACAATCATTCTATAATTCCATGATTCAATCCCTGGTCCCATCTGCTGTGTCCAGGCCAAGGATGTGTTAATTGGTGTGATTTTAACTCTTTATCCAAAGGTAAGATCCTGGTTGACAATCAGCTCCCAGTTCTTTCATGTAAAAAGTAGAAAAGACCCAGGTTTGATAAAAAGGGTTTATTTGGGTTTGAGAAGCAGAAACTGCACAGGAAAAGTGGATCAAAGAGCAGGACAGAGCCCTGCAAATGGGATATTCAAGGGAATTAGGAGCCAGCCCCCAAAATGCACACACAAATAGTTTCTACCACACAGAAATCAATCTATGGACAACTGGGAGTTTGATTTCAGTTATAAAGCTGAATCCACTGATCTGAGAGCTTAGGAAGAGAAACGGGGTCCATGTTATCATCACTGGGAAATAAACACAACACGGATGTTTCCTGGAAGCTGTTGGGCTATGGCAAGTGTAGTCAGGCTAAAATATCTTTTTTTGCCAGAAAGAAATTTCAAATATTTGGGAAAACCACTGACTTCCCAGTTGGTTCCCTTAAACCATCCCTAAGTAACAGCCCCACAGAGCACTGCCCATAGATTGAGCATTTTGGGAAAAATTATGGGATTGGCTCTCACTCTTTGTGATGTGGTTCGGTGGGAATTGTGGTATTTGGTCAAAGGTTGGACTTCTCTTGGAGCACTTTTCCAACCAAAATGACTCCAGGATCCTACAGCTGCTCCCCTGCACAATCCTGCACCTTGGAAGGGTTTTCCCATCTTCAGGCTGTTTAGTAACTGTGCAGGAAATTTGGGATGCAAACAGAAAACAACCACATATTCCTATAAATAACCCTCCTGCTACCTGAAAAAAAAAAAAAAAAAAAAAAAAAAAAAAAAACATTCCCCCGGGGGGAAAAAAAAAAAAAAAGGAAGTGGAGCAGCACCTCTGCCTCCGTGGCCCAGGCTGTAGCAGGGAGCATATTCAGCTGCAGATTATGTCGGTGTCACACACAGGCAGCAGCAGCAATCATTTCGGGAGTTATCAGCAGAGCTCCCCGCGCTTCTTATCACCCTCAGGCTCTGCAGAAACGCCGCGGCCCCAGATGGATTCCAGCCAGCGCATGCAGCACATGCACGGGGACACGCAGCATCCCACATCCCAATTTATCTCCCCCATCAGCACAGAAAGGGAGGCTGCTCGAGCAGCCAGGACTGCGCTTAAAGGCTGACCAAGAATGCCATCTGCAGGCCTTTATTACACATTTTTCCCGGCTAAATAAGTCCCAGCAGTAGAAACAAACCTAAAGTGAGTGCTCAGCACAGTGGATGTTAATATGACTTTCATATGCTAATGGAAAGTTCATTAAAAATAAACAAATACAAAAGGAAAATCCTTGGAACTCCTTACCAAAAAAAAAAAAAAAAACTCAAAATCAAAGCCTACAGACCCTAAAATGCTGAATTTTTTATGGAATAACCTAGAGAGGATCATTATCATTACAGCCCTGTGTTCTGCATGCATATTTTATGAAGAAACTTTGTGCACAGACTTCGGGGGTTAGCAGTGCATTGCATTTTGTCAGCTGCCTGATTGAACCGAATGCAATGCCCTGAGGCATTGATTAAAATCAGGAAAGAGAGAAAAGCTACTCCAGTTAACCTCAGACTGCAACACTCCCAGGCTTTCCTGAAGAGGAGCTGGCAGGATTTTAGTCCTACTCACTGAATTGTTGGATGCCAACATCAAAATAGTCAAGAGTGAAATAATTCTACCTTTTGGTCCGGTGATATTTTAAATCTTCGTGTCCATGGTCAGTAAAAAACTTGAGAAAAATGTTGAGTTATGCCAGTTTTAAGTACAGCAAATGGGAAAAAATACAAAATAAAAGAAGTGAGAAATAAAAACTCTGATTGTAAGAAATTCCCAAGTTTTCAAGCAAAGTTCTAAAGCAATTCCTCATCAAGATCCTCTGGAGGGTGGGGCTGATGTTGGCACACACAGACAGTGGATTTTAACTTCATGAAATGCAAGCAGAGAAAAACTTCAAGCAGGAATCTAGGTGGGAATCAGTGCATGTGTGGTTTCAGTCATGCAGAGAAGTGCTAATGCCTGCCTTACTGAGCCTGGATAAGGATAAAATTCCAGATATCTGCATTTATTAGGAGGAAGATGATGTAAAAATCAGCCACACAGAGAATAGTTCACTGAAACCTCAGGGTGTGCAGTATCCTGACTTTTCAGAGTGCTCACAATCCACAGTCCTCACCAAAATACACAGAAATAAACACATTTCATAACAAAGCTTTATCAAATGACCCAATTTCTACTTTTCTCCTCAAAACAGGGAGGAACCAAAAACCTTCTCAGAGTTCAAGGGGTGCAGCTCACCCCTTACTGCTCCCTCTTTCCCTCTGCCAAGGAACACCAAAAATATAAAACACAAATTCCAGATCTCACAGAGAAGAAAAACCCTTCATCAACATCTGCCTAAAACTAAGAGATGATGGGAAGGATTAGCAGGGAACCACTGCAAAGAATTAAAAACTCCCACACCTGTAACCTCATGCACTTCATCCTGCAGGAATACACTGATTTAAGCTGTGATTTAATTTAAAATACTGCTTTTTTTCCTTTCCTCTTCCTCTCCTCACATTCTCTCTTCCCATCTCAAATTATTCCCAGCCAAATAACTCCAAACTCATGGGTTTTTTCCATTTTATTATTCAGTTTGTACGGCTGTCAAACAAATGAATTCCCTCTAATTTGTTTGGGGGTTTTTTTGAGTGTGTGGATATATTAATTCTTTGAATTGCAGGCACTGCTGTTGGTTTAATCTTGTAAATAGTGTTCTGTGATTACTCAGTGTTGTCATCCCACAAATAAAACAAAATGGCAAACTTATTATTGGAGAACAATTTCCATACTTTCCCCCCTGGGAACTGGGCTTAAAGATGGCAGAAATATTTTATTACACAGAAAAAAATCACTTTATTATTTTTATATGTGCCATGTTTTCTAGAAAACATGGCATGAGAACATTTCCTACACAAAATGCTCATCCCAGCGTCCACCTGGCTTCCTAAAACTCAAAAACAACACCAAATAACAAATGTTTTTTACTGGTTACCTTGAAAAATTTGTCTTTTGGATGAATGTTTACCACTTAAAATTTGGATGTTTTGTCCTCTCACATCTTGATGGCAATCTCAGAGCTGTCTCCTATGGGAACATCCAGCCAAGGACAAAAAGAGATTCCAGATTAAACATAAAAAAAACCCCAAAACTGAGCCTCCTTCTGAAGGGATTAACAAAGCAGGGAATTGTGAAGGGATTTCTCACCAGCAGAAAAGGAACAGGGAGAAAAAGGCACCTCCACTCTGCCCTGAGCCAGCTCTCTGCCACCAGTCCATAACTCCAGGAGATCCCTGCTCACCCCCAGGTCCAGGCCCCTTTCCCCCACAGAACTGAACCAAAGGCTTTTCTCCCAGGAGTGAAAATCCCATTTCTTAACAGCAGCAATTTAATGATGCAGATGGAGCAGCTGGGCACGAGACATAAAAGCCAAAGCAGAGCCCACTCCAGAATGGGGAAAGCTGTTGGGTTGCAGAGGTGAGACGTGGCTGGGCTGTGTGTTCCAGGGCACCTGCCAGAGCTGGGCCAGTTCTCTCCTGCTCTTTGGCCACCTGAGCAAACCAGCTGGGGCACTTTTCTTTATCTCTCCCCCAGCCAATCCTCCCCCAGGGAAATGTCTGCTGTCCATGGCCATGGAGCCTCCCTGCAGGGCTGATCCAATTCCAGCATCCCATGGGAGATGCTCCCCCAGGGGAGGAGCCCAGCATTCCTACCTGGATAGAATCTGACCCTGCACACCCCAGCAGCCTTTTCCCCCTGCATTCCCAGAGGAGCAGCTTTCTCCTGCCCTGCATTCCCAGAGGGAGCCCAGGCCCATCCACAGCACCCCTGGAGCTGCAGAGGAAACTCCCCCCTTGGCCAGGACCCTGCTCCAGCAGAGCCACATCTGCCCCTGCAGGGGGATTGCAGCCCCCATGGGATGGGGCTGTGCCAGCCCCTGCCCAGCAGGGTGTCAGGGGGGTTCTGACTCTGCCAGGGGTTTCTGTTTGTACCATTGCATTTGTATTTTTCATTTTCCTAGTAAAGAACTGTTATTCCCACTCCCCCATCTTTGCCTGAGAGCCCCTTAATTTCAAAATTATAATTGGGAGGGAGGGGGTTTGCATTTTCCATTTCAAGAGAGGCTCCTGCCCTCCTGAGCAGACTCCTGTCTGTTCAATCCAAGACAGCTGTGTTTTCCCAGCAAAGGGCAGCAGAGCTGAACAAGTCCCTGCAGGGGATGCCCACGTTGGCCATGATCTGTTGGAAGCATCCATGAGGATTCCCAGCCTTGCACCACATCCCCAATTTTCCCAATTCCGAGGCAGAGAAGGCTCCAGTGCAAGAGGTGAATCTCAAGATGCACAAAACACCTGTGATTTACTGTCAGGTCACCAG
The DNA here is from genome assembly GCA_013398275.1 of Promerops cafer. Taxonomy (NCBI): domain Eukaryota; kingdom Metazoa; phylum Chordata; class Aves; order Passeriformes; family Nectariniidae; genus Promerops; species Promerops cafer. Next base: position 30,291 of record VZSE01014390.1, on the reverse strand, counting down.
TAACGTTGGGATCAACCCTAAACTTTTCCCAGAGGGTGTTCTGTTCCCACTCTGCTCTCCCCCACAACAGATGGTGGAACTCTGGGGGCTTCTGCTGTCACACAAAGCTAGAGTCAGGGGGAAATCTGCATTAATTGATGTGAGATAAGCACAGGAGCAGCAAACACACTGCAGGTGAGGTATCTCTTAACAGGACTGTCATCATTAAGAGCTGATGTGATCCTTTGCTCCTCACTATTCCCAGTTTTCCTGGTCTATTCCCAGTTTTCCTGGCCTACTCCCAGTTCAAACTCTCACCCATATCCAGGGAAGGAGGATTCTGTTCTAGCAGAGGAGCCCAAGCATTCCCTGTTTCTCAGTGCTCCCTAAGGGTGACTGAATAATTCTTTTGAAATAATCTGCAGGAATAAATTCACCAATTTTAAATGTATAATTAAGCAAGGAATCATTCCCTCCTCTTCTAAAGTTATTCTCCTGACAGGTTTTTTTTCTGGGTGGTAAACACAAGTCCTGATAGTTGCCAGCACATTCCTACTTAAAAAGTTAATCCATTCCTCTCTGAAGGTTAAGAAAATGCTCAGGAAAACAAGATACGAGGGCTTAGGTAAAGTGGGAGGTTCCAATTCACTGGAGTTCTGTTTTTCACAGAGCTGGGCTGCTCCTGCAGCAGGAAAACACATGGATTTACCTCGGAGAGCCAGGCTGAGCCCTGACCTCCATCCCCCTCCCTGCTGGGGTTTGTCCTGCTGCTGGTTCACGTCAACACCTCAGGAAGGGATTCTGCCGTCTGCTGTTGCAAGAAATTATAAATAATATGTATAAAATAAATCATATCGGCACAGCGCTGGGACAGGGCGGGCAGGACCCTGGGGTGAGGGAGGGCAGGGAACAGTGCTCAGCTGGAACAATCCCAGGATTGCGGAGGGTGGAGAAACCCTCAAGGCTCGAGTCCAAGCTGGGCCTGATCCCCACCCTGTCCCCAGCCCTGGGTGCCACATCCAGGCCTTTCCTGGGCACCTCCAGGGATGGGCGCTCCAAACCTCCCCGGGAGCCCCTGCCAATGTTTATTCACCCTTTCCATGGGGAAATTCCTGCTGATTCCACCCTGAGCCTGCCCTGGCCCAGCCTGAGGCCGTTCCCTCTCCTCCTGTCCCTGTTCCTGGGATAAGATCCCAAATCCCCCCCGGCTGTCCCCCCCTGGCAGGGAGTTGTGCAGAGCCACAAGGGCCCCCCTGATCCCCCTTTTCTCCAGCTGAGCCCATTCCCAGTCCCCTCAGCAATCCTCCATTCCCCTCCCAGCTCGGTTCCCTTCCCTGGCCACGCTCCAGCGCCACAATTGCGAAGCTCCTGCTGCAGAGGTGAACGTCCCAATTAACGCAGCACAAAGAAAAGATCCAGGAGTGCCAGAGCCAAGATTTCCAACCTTCATCCTACATTTCTGAGCCGCTCTGCAGCCCTTGGCCTTTTCCATCCTGGCGGTAGGAACGTGCTTCTCGTGCTCCCCTGAAATCGGTCAGGACACGGGGATAACAAATTCCAGTGGGACTGGGCAGCACCAGGAGGACATTGCTCTTCTCCAGAGCTTCACAACTCGGGCACAAGGGCAGGAGAGGCAGGGGAGACACGAATTCCCAAAGTTCTGCCAACTGATCCACGTTTCTGTTCAAGGGGGCATGGAGGAGACACAAATCCTGCTTAAATTTTTAACTGTAGGTATCTCCAGCTGCCCCTTTGGTCACTTGAAGAGCAGTAGCTAATTTCTTACTTTCTCATGTGTCTAGACAGAGAATAAAACCCTAAAGAAGTTTAAATGCGCTCAAACAATTACAGACTTCAAAACAGAGATCACAGTAGAAGAGGTGAAATAATCCGTTCCTCTGAGGTGTTTGACTCAATTCCTACCAAATTTTCTCCCTTTGCAGAACTCAATTCCATCCATTATCCCTCTTTTTTGTAAAGTCTTATTTTTTGGAACACCCTCCCAAATTAGAGCTTAATATTAGCAAGATGCTCTCAGCTGCAGGCTGAGATAACTCTGTCATTTTTTGCAAAATGCACAAATTCTGAGCACACCAGGAAGCAAAAGCAGTCAGGATGTTGTCAGCCTTGGATATAAAATCAGCACAAACTGGAGATTTACTTCACACTGAAGGATCTGAAGACCTTCTACTTCATTGGCGATGGTGGCACCATGTCAAGGGAAGGAAAGGGCTGAATATGTCAAAAAAACTCAAGTTTTTAGTCCCCTAAGCAAGTCTTGCACTTGGAGAGAAGAAAATAGAACAAAATCTTCATTGAGTAAGAAGCCACACTAAGAAAAATCCCTCAGACAACTTTCTCCTGGCTCTGAATGCCTCAAAAGTGTGTCTTGTAGGAGTTATTATATTTAAAATTTTAGACCAGTAGTGGCCATCTCACCACAAAATGCAAAAAAAATAGCTAAATTACCAAATTATTTTATTAGTCTGCAGTAAAACCACACAAAAAGGATGTCTGCTCTTGAGATTTTCTGTGCCAAACTTCTCCAAGTTATTTATTCTGAACTACCCCAGAAATCTACGAGGAAGAACAACCCTATTATTTATTTTTATCCTTTCCTTGCAGAAGTTATATTTTATTTCCTAGCATCCATCAGTCACACCAGTGAAAAACATTGCTTGTTCTTTTTCATCTGACTGAAATACACTGGAATTATGGGAACTAATAATAATTATTTTATTTCCACAGGACCAGAATTAGACATGCTGGGAAATAAAGAGCCAAACTCCAGTTCCTGAGTCCCCGAGTTAATGACACCAAGAACTTGGATGAGATAAATTTTCTTTCCTTCTGCAGCTGTGATGCTCAAATCTGCCCAAGTGCTCCACGTGCCCAGATCCCTTCATTCCAGCACACATTTCCCAAATCCTACTTTGGACTGAACTGTAAGACAAGCTCTGAAAAATCTCTGAAATTATATTTAAAGAACTATTTCTTGTTTTCCTGAAAAAAAAAAAAAAAAAAAACATGGATGGCAAGGACAGAATTGCACCTGGCCAAGTCCTGGTGCAAGGAGGGGATCTCCCCTGAAACCCAAACCACACCTTTCCCTACCCTTTCTCAGGGCTTTTTTTTCTGGGAAAAAGGAGCCATCAGCACCAGCTCTAATTCCAAAGGTAAGTAACTGTCCATATATAAACTATGGGGAGGCAGGAGAGTCTCTGTGATGACCCAGGAGTTAGGGAAGTGCTTTCTCCACCTCCAACCTCCAGAGAGCCACTCCAAATATCCCCTTGTCCTGGGGTGGAAATACAAGATGTGTATTCTATTGCCATCTGCTAGAACCAGCTGGGGCAGTTTCCTTTATCTCTCCCCCAGCCAATCCTCCCTCAGGGAAATCTCTGCTGTCCATGGCCATGGAGCCTCCCTGCAGGGCTGATCCAATTCCAGCATCCCATGGGAGATGCTCCCCCAGGGGAGGAGCCCAGCATTCCTACCTGGATAGAATCTGACCCTGCACACCCCAGCAGCCTTTTCCCCCTGCATTCCCAGAGGAGCAGCTTTCTCCTGCCCTGCATTCCCAGAGGGAGCCCAGGCCCATCCACAGCACCCCTGGAGCTGCAGAGGAAACTCCACCCTTGGCCAGGACCCTGCTCCAGCAGAGCCACATCTGCCCCTGCAGGGGGATTGCAGCCCCCATGGGATGGGGCTGTGCCAGCCCCCTGCCCAGCAGGGTGTCAGGGGGGTTCTGACTCTGCCAGGGGTTTCTGTTTGTACCACTGCATTTGTATTTTTCATTTTCCTAGTCAAGAACTGTTATTCCCACTCCCCCATCTTTGCCTGTGAGCCCCTTAATTTCAAAATTCCAATAATTGGGAGGGAGGGGATTTGCATTTTCCACTTCAAGGGAGGCTCCTGCCCTCCTGAGCAGGCTCCTGGCTTTGCAAACCAAGACATCCCTCGAATGCACAGCCACGGGAAAGGTTTCGCTCCAGCTCACCAGGACCTGTCCTGCAGCATCCACGCCCTTCTCCAGCACGTCTGCATGGATCATTTTGGGTGGGATGAGGGCAGAAAGTGGCTGGAGGCTGATACAACCTCACCTCCCCTCAGCCGTCACCCACCTGCTCGTTTGGAAGCGCTCTTGTATCAAATTAATTGCCAGAACAATTAAGCAGAGCCCAGAGTGCTCCTTCTTGGAGTGGAATGGATATTTAGGCTCTGCTATTAATGAGCTCTTGGAAAATTTCCCACAAGATTTCTTCGGGCAGGGATACAAGATCTGCTCCCTCCTGAAAACACAATAGCTGCAGCTGTGTTAACGTGCTCAGAAACACATTCATGACACTCCATTATTAAACAAGTTCAAAAAAAGAGCAAACTGTGCCAAAATCCCTTGGATTTCAGACTCCCTACAGCATCCCAGCTTTCTGCTGGCTGATGGCACCAGCTCTGAACCTCCCTGCCCTTTCCCACAGCCTGATTTCCATCAGGAACTCTTTTTTATTGTTTTGGAGGGAGTCCATCATGAAGGTCCCACAACCATTTCGTTTCACAACCAAATCCTGCAACATCTTCAATCCTGCTCAGTGCAGAATCCATGGAAAGAGTCATGGAAGGTGGTGAAGATGCTGGAGAAACAAAGGATTACCCAAAAAGCAGCAGAGAGGCCACCATGGGGGGTGTCATGAGCTGGACAGAGGAGTTTGGGAATTTTATTTTCTCCAAGGAAGGGGATGAGAGGCAGAGTGGGATAAGGAGCTCAGACAGCACCAAGGGACACTGAGAATATTTAATGTTATCCCTGGGAAGGCACAAAAATTCCAGCAGGTCCAAAACCCCTTTCCAAGATCCCCCATTATCACAGAATCAGCAAGGTTGGGAAAGTCCTCCCAGATCATCAAGTCCAACCATTCCCCAGCCCTGCCAAGGCCACCCCCAAACCACGTCCCCAGGTGCCACATCTGCACATTTTTTCAACTCTTCCAAGGACAGTGATTCCATCACTTCCCTGGACAGCCTCTTCCAAGGTTTTATTATTATTTATTTATTGTCTCAGAAATCCTGGGTCACATCCCACAAGAGTGACCCTGAATCATAGGGGAGCTCCATCAGTGTTAAACAGGGACATTAAACCCCAAGAATTTTTGGCTCACACCGCCATGACCTGATTTTTACCAGAATTATCCCAATACAAAAAGTCCCATCAAGGAATGAAGCAGGTTGGTAACGACCAACCATAAAACTCCGTGTGGGAGGTGGGATGCCTCATCAACACCAGGTTCACAATCAAATAAATCAAAACAAACCCCAGACCATGTTATTTATAGTCCAGGAGAGCAAACCCATTGACAGATGGTCATCCCAAGCACCAGGATTTATCTCCATCTATAATGAAAAATATATGAACCTTCTGCTGCCCAGCAGAGGAGAGAGGCTCCAACACCTGCTCCAAATTAGGAGGAGACTGTAAACATTCCTGGAAATTGGAAAGGCCCCGTGTTTTAAGAAAGGGAGAGGTGCCATTGGCAGCTGAAGTAAATTGAGCAGGCTCAGAGCCAGGGAGCAGTGAATTATGTGATAAGCACTGGCAGGGAGCTGATAAGGAAACTGAGTGGGCATAAAGCTAAAGCCCAGCACTGCAGAACTGCTGGCAGGCTGTGCATTACAGCCTTCAATTAGCCCTGCAAATTGTGTTTCCGAGTGTCCTTCCAGCCTTTTCCATTCAGGCTCGGCGCTTCTCGCAGCACAGTGCGTCATTGGAATGGCCAAACGAGGAGAAACATTGGGAAGAGTTGGCTAAAAATGCTCACCCAAGATGTACGAAGGCTCCCTGGATTTGATTCTAACCTCAGGGCTGTGTGTTGTTGCAGTTCCATCATCCTTCCAAGCCCATTCCGGGGATGGATCCAAGTTCACGTCAGCAGCCAGTAAAGCTGTCGGTGCCTTTTGCTGATTGCTCCCAGAAGAACATCTGGAGCTGCTCAGAGCTCTCCGAACAAAGTGCTGACAAACACCCTGTGATTCCGTGCCCGAGAGTTTTCCAAGAAAAGTAAATTCCAGTGGCAGTTCCATCAAAGAGATCCGCGCTGCCACCAGGCCTCTCTCACTCTGGCATAATCCAGATTATGAAATCGGTGTCCCTGCAAACTGGAACAGGGAAATGCAGGGAATTCTACGGGATTTCTCAATACCCAAAGGGGAAAATAAAATCTTGTAAAGGAGAGCTCTGGTTGAAGGCCCAGTTCAAGCTCTCAGCAACGCTGGAGAAAAAGGGGAGAGAAGTTCTGGGTGTGTTAAAAACAAGGATGGGGATGAGCATCCCTTGGGCTGGGATAATCAGGACAGGAGGAGGGATCCCAGTGCCCAGGAAAATTCCCACACACCCTTCCCAAGCTCCTTAGACCATTTTTTGGTGGCCACCACCCCAAAAATTGACACATAACAATGAATAAATTTTGAAATCTTGAGCTGGTTTTCTCCAAACAGCCATAATTCCATCTCCAGGAGACCTTTTGCCTTACAATACACATATTTTTTTGTGGATTTATATTATTAGATTCATGTTTAGTTTAATATTTCCACTATTACCAAAGCTCTCCTCAACCAGCTCCAGGAAACAGCCACTCAATCCCTGTTTTTTGGTTGTAACCAAGGAATAATGACAGGAAAAAAAGCAAACTCTTGAGCTCAGATAAAACCAGTCACTCATAAATTCTCTGCACTGTTTGCTTGGGTGAAAGAAAAAAAAAAGATTCTTTGATGACACCCAAATGCCACTTTGAGTGGTGCATCTTATTACTCCACTCCACTAAAAATAAAAGTTATTTTTAAGTGGCTGTTTCCTCTGACTGAACAAAATTCCACGAGGTTTTATTCTAAAGACAACAAGAGGTGGTGCTGCTTTTCAAATTCCTCTCTCAAAGCCACACACTGGGACTACAAAACTCACACCCACCTATTTTTAAAATTATGTGCAGCCTCCTTTTATTTTTTATATTTTTTTAATTTGAGTACAATATAAAAGCCATACAAACGTGCCTTTCAGCTGTGCTGAATCTTTAATCAGAGCTGTTAATCAGTTTAAAAACTATTTAAGTAGAACTTCAGTGCCCAGAACAGATAAAGCCGTCCTGGAGGATAAGTTGGGTTATAATTTTTATTAATATTCTGGGGAAAATAAAGAATTTTTTCTAAATGGAAATGTCTATAAATTAAATTGAAGTTTCTATAAAATAAATTAAAATGTCTATAAATGAAAAATTTTTAAAAATCAAAATTCCTATAAATTCCAATAAATTCCAATAAATTCCAATAAATTCCAATAAATTCCAATAAATTCCAATAAATTCTGATAAATTCCAATAAATGCTGATAAATGCCAATAAATTCCATCAAAATGCCAATAAATTCCATCAAAATGCCAATAAATGCCAATAAATTCCATCAAAATGCCAATAAATTCCATCAAAATGCCAATAAATGCCAATAAATGCCATATAAATTCCATATAAATTCCATATAAATTCCATATAAATTCCATCTTTCATAAATTAAATTCACTTGGCATGTTTTTGCTTTAGCTGTTAGGACATCTGATCAACTTTTGAGCCCACCCTCCTCCTGAATACGTGGATTTAACGGAGGAGATTGGCAGGACAACTCCCCAGCCAAAAGCTTAAAACTTCGGAATTTTGAGATGGAGCTCCATAATTTGATTCTTTCCTGCCCAAACAGCAGCAGAAATGTGTGGAGCTCAGTCTGCTCCAGCTCTGGTTTTTATCACAAAATTCATTGGAGCTGAATCCCAGAACTGAAAGGCCCCAAATTGCTCAGTTCCACCCCTCTGGGTGCTGCTGTGTCCATGGAAATCCAGGCCTGAGGGATCACTGGGACGTTGTTTAAAGGATCAATTAGGGCCAGGGGTCATCATCAACCACCAGCATCTGGCATCCCACGGCCAGTCCTGCCCTAAAACTCAGCTTAACCCCCTGCAGTGCTTCGGGAACTGGAGACTCAGTTTTATCCACATGGATTCCTCTCCAGGAATAAATAAAGTTGAAAATAATTCTAAAAGTCTTCAAGGCCAGGTTGGAGCAGCCTGGGGTGGTGGGAGGTGTCCCCAGCCATGGCAGGGCTGGAACTGGATGGGCTTTAAGGTCCCTTCCAACCCAAACCATTCTGTGATTCCATGGGAAGTTTTAACTTTGAATTTCAGTTTCCACCAGCTCGAGTTGAGGCCACAAATGTGAGTAAAAAAAGAAAAAATCATCTCCAACACAAACCTGCAGCTCCTTGGCTGAATTCACCAGCCTGGCTCTTCAAAGTCATTTGAAAATCCTTGGCTTTCTGTTTTATGAACAAAAATTAATCTCCAAGACCTACTTTTCCAGCAAGGAACATCAATATTTTATATTCTCCCTTTTCTGGAAAGATCCCAGGCTGATTTAGATGTTGCTTAAAGAAAAGCACCGAGCCTGTATTATGTAATCTAAAATTCCACCTTTGTCTCCGAGGGAACATCCCAGCTTAACCCAGAGCTCCAGAAAGAGTCTGAGAATTAAAGCTCCAACAAAACCCACCATGGACAAAGCATTAAATAAAGAAAACTTTCCCAATTCCTTAAAAAACCATCTTGCTTTGCCACAGAAGGACTGGGGGGAAATTAGTATCTTATTTCCAATAATAATAAAATTATTATTTTATTTTCCAGAAAATTATTATTTTATTTTCCAGTATATATATATTATTTTATTTCAGGGTGCTAAAGGATGTTTAGGGGTGTCCTAGGTTGTCACCACGGATCCATTTGAAGGGGCTGAATGAAGAGCCATTAAAAGCAGCTCAGCCCAGCAATCCAACTCTGCCAGCAGCACTTTTAATTCCACCTCCTTTTCATCCCTTCATTATCTCTTTGGAGACTGACCCATTTCTTGGGAATAATGTCAGCTTCCTAATTTCTATTTTTATTATGTTTTTCTAGGCAGCAAAGCCTAAAAAACCTCCTGGAAGCTGGTGAGCACCTAAAATGTTCCTTGATATTTTGCATTTCCATGATTTTCCCAGGAAATTCGAGCAGAGCTCACACACCACCAGTGAGACAAAAGCCACCCCAGGGAGCTGCTGGGATAAATCCAGGATTCCTGAACTTTTAATGGAGCTGGGGAAGTGATTCTGGCTCACCCAGGTGATTCCCACCACGGGAATTTCCTGAGGAATCCTCTGCTGGTAGCACTGGGAAATTCTGAGCACGGAGTTTTCACTCTAATTTTGCACCTCTAATTTTGCAATTTCATCTAATCCAATTTATAAAATATACTAAAACAAAATATAATAACAGAAATATCACAAAAATACAGACTTAATTACCAGAGATGTTGCCCAGTAACACTGACCAGCACTTTTGAGTGCTCCCTTTTTCCTTTTTCCTTCATTTTTTAAGAATCCAATAGTTTAAACTATGTCATCCAACAAAACTACCCACCTCCTCTTTATCTAATTTATAATGAAAAAAATTAGAATTGTGAAATCACTGCATTTAGGCTCAAGAAGGCGTTTGAGTCCCTCACAGGTCAAAAAAAAAATTAAGTTTTTTCTAAAATAGGGGGGTTTGGACACCTGGCTGGTGCCCCTGCTACAGCCAAAGAGTTCTGTTCCTCTGCTTTTCATTTAATCACAAATTTTGGTGTTTCCTGCACCCCACACACCCTCCAGAAAGGCCTTGAGACAAATAAAATTCCTGCAAGAAGGAGAAAGGGCAAATCCATTGGGAATGGTACAAGAAAAATGGGTTTAAAGAGAAGCAGAGGAGATTTAACCAGGAAATGGGAATTTTTTTTCTTATATCCAAGCAGAGGAACAGACTATTCAGGGATGTCCATCAGGAGAGGTTCTAGGGCAGGTTGGACAAACCCCAGGAAATCCCTCAGCTGTTGGGAAGAGGGGGGAAAAAATCACATTGAGATTTTCCAGGTGCTTAATCCACAACTTGCTTAAATCACTCGCGTATTGTCGCTATTTTAGCCAAAAATTAAAGAGGCCGAGTGACGCCACTGCTGCGGAGAACAAAAAAACGGGATTAGAAACTCAGGAATTCGGGATTCCAGGCCTCCTATCCTTTGCAGCAGCCCCGTTGGATTTCTTGCCATTCACACACAAAATATCCCCCTCAGCAGCACAAAATCTTCCCCTTGATTCCCAAGAAATTCACAATTTCCCTCCCGGCCTTGCCAGCGCTTCCTCCTTCATCTCCAAGTGAATGCTACACCCTATTCTCTACATTATATTTTTATCCACGTTTAATCTCTTCTTTTTAAGTTTTATTTAATAGCAAACAGCTTGTCTCCTTAACAGTAAAGAGCAAAGTGACAGAAAACAAATTAGTTTCTAAATTTAAAACCCGTCCCGTTGCCACGGCAACCAAAGCTCTACAATTACATAAAGCAAATAATACCTACTCGGAAGAGCAGAGCCAGAACTCCTTCTGGAAATGTAATTACACTCAAATAATCAACTAATTAAAGCACTCCAGCAAAACAGGGCTGGGAGTGGGTTTATTTGGGAAAGGCCGAGCGGGTTTTCCTCGGGAAATGCGTTTGCCTCGTTACTGAAGGGTTGCACTCGCTCCTGCCGCCGCCTCAGCGGCCCCAAAATTCATTTTCTGAGGCAAACAAACAATTTTTGGGACTCCAGGTGCTCCAAGTGACTCCTTCATCACCCAGCAAGGGCAGGAGCAGGGGATGCGTTGTTCCTCTCTTTATTCATGTTGGACCCTAAGGGACAATTTAAGGGTTTTTCCAAAGCTTTCGTGGCAGGCTGCCCAGGGAGGGTGTGGATCTCCCACTCTGGGGCCATTCCAAACCCACGTGCTCCAGGTGACCCTGCCTCAGAAATGGGAATGAAACAGAATTTCCAGAGGTCCCTTCCAACCCCAAATATTCTGGGAATTCTTGTACCTGGCTGCTGTTGAGACAAGACAGAAAATGCAGTTTTTAGCTGCAGAACGGATGTTTCTGGCGAGCTGGCAGCAGATTCCTAATTGGATTTGTGGCTGGTTGGTTGAATTTTGGGATTTGGGCTCCCCAAGTGTGTCAGAGCAGGGCTGGGAGCCCCAGAGCATGGGGAGAGCACTCACTGTGCCAGCTATTGTCCCTCCCAGTGACACCTGGGGATGGACAGCCACGCTTGGCAAGGGCAGAAAGGATGAACCTGTCCAGATGTGTCCAAAAAACAACTTGGAATTTCTTCAGAATGTGTCAATCCTGCAGCGTGACCAACCAGTCCAAAAACTCCCTGCTGGTTGCCCTTTTTTTTTTTTTTTTTGGAGCTACAACCACAAAATCTCCTCCCTAAACCAACACTGCCCTCAAGATGAACCTTCCACGTCCACCTCCCCTCCCTGTGTGCCCTAGAAAGGAGAAGTTTAGAGCAAATCATCTATTTTAAGAGTTATAAAATAAAGCTTTGCCCCACAGGTACCAGCCAGGCATGGATTCAGGATTCCAGCCCTCCAAAGGTTGTTCTGTGTGAATTTGGTCTCTGCCAGGGGCACCCAAGGCTCTGGATGCACAAATTCAGCCCTGGCCTCTCCCCACACTGGTGTCAGACCTCTGTGGGCACCAGCAGCTCCTCAAACTGGTTGTGTGGACACGGCAGTAAATTCTTTTTAAGGAAAACACGGAATGCAGATGGATACAGCAGGCCCTGAGCTCTGCACTGAAGGGAAAGAGCTCTGGAAGTCTCCTGGGCATCCCCACCAGCCCTGTCCCCACGGACACCCAGAACTGTGGTCATTTATCAGCCCAGGCCCTCAGGAAGGTTTGAAGTTTCTCGCCCAGTATTCCCAGTCCACTGCAGCTCAAAACCTCCCATTAATTTCCAGCCTTAATTTATTCAAATTTGGCTTCTACCCCTTGTCCAGCCCACAAAAACATCCTCTGAGCAGCTTCCCCCTCCTCATTTATCCCCCAAAGTCCTCATGGAGAGCAACCACCTCCCTTCTCCACGCTCCTTTTGCTCAGAGCTACCCGCAGAGCTGCTGCAGCCTCCAGAGGGACTGGCCCTGCCACCCCAGAAGATTTCCAGCCCTCTCTTCCAGCCCCAGCTGGCTTCTCCCTGGAGCCACAGCCCCAGATTTTGGCTGGGAACTCGCCGGCCCCTCTCACCACACGCCGCATCCCATTAAGGGGTCAAAAGCTTCCTGTGCTCCAGGAGAAGCCCAGAAGGTCCTGCTCCTCCTGATGGAATTCAGCTCATTATTCTCCAGGACACGACCCCGTGCTTGCACAACTCAATTTTCCCCTAATTCTGTTATTCCAGGCTTGGAGGTCATCTAATCCTGCCCAATTAATCCCATCCTCCTGCGTGTCGACGCTGTCTCCCAGTTTTGTGTCATCAGCAAATTCCATTTGCACGTTTTGACTTCTGGTGCCAAAGTCATTAAGGAAAATATTAAATATTATTGCTCCAACACCAGCCCCTGAGAACTCCACTGACAGTTGCCCTCCTTCCACACGGCCCCTTGCTCTCGGGTCTGTGCTCTGCTTCTGAGGCCCTGCAGAGTGTTCCTATTAAATCCAATTATCCCCTGGTTAGCTAATGATTAGGAAACCCTGCTCCAGGATTCGGTCTGGGGAGATGAAACTGGGCTTGCCTGGTTTCTGCAGGCAGCAGGAACCTGCACTGCCCAGACCCAGGGAAGGGATCAGTGGGGGAAAAGCTGCCCTGGCATCTCTCAGGTGAGTAGGGCCCACGGTGGGAGGTGAAAATTCCTGATTTACGCCATCCAGAGGGAAAAACTGGCTGTGGGGGGATTTGTACTTCAATTTCTTGGGTGTTTTAGCTCCAAGGGTGGTCTAAAGTCTCCAATTCTTTGATAAGGAATTTCTCAGTTATTGGGGTTTTTAATCAAATAATGGGATCTTAATCACTCATCCCACCCTGCCATGGGGACACCTTGCACTGTCCCAGGCTGCTCCCATCCCAATCCAGCCTGGCCTGGGACACTTCCAGGGATGGGGCAGCCACAGCTGCTCTGGGCCAGGGCCTCCTCACCCTCCCAGCCAGGAATTCCATCCCAATATCCAACCTAAATCTACTAAATCCATTTTATTTCAAGAAATTAAAAGCATTTTTAATAAAAAGACCAACCGAATAAAAAAACAACCCCAAATAACCAACAACATTCCTACAGCAAAATTCCCACTACTAAAATATGAATATGAGACCTTTTCCAGCAGATCCCCCTGGGCATTCCCAAATGGATATTTCCAGGATTTCCTTTTCCACAAGTGGTTCTGGCTTCACTGAGGCAGCACCATGGAATAATTTTCCCCCCTTTCTTTGAGACACTCCAAGCAAATCAATCTTTCCTGGGTCTCAAGCTGTGAATACCTGCTCCAAGAATTAAAAACACTCAGCATGGAGCCTATTCCAAAGGTCATCTTTTAACAAAAATTAATTCAAATTTATCTCCTGCCCATAAAATTTGAGGCAAAATAACAAAGAAATGGATGAACTGGTGCATCTCTGCTGATAGCACTAGAAAATGCTATTTATTTTTCCAAGGAAATTACACAAGCACCTTCTACTCATATTTCATGCAGGATAATTAATAATTAATGCAGGATATCACAGTGCTGCTCCCTCAGTGAAGGGGAAATAAGAGTGTTTTACTATTTATTTGTGATCAAATCTATAGGAAGCAAAGTGGATTTATGTTGCAGCAAATTTAAATTCTGCATTTCCCCTGGAGCAGAGGGAGGATTCCTTTCTTTTCCAGAGGTTTTTGCAGGAATCCAGCTTTTAAAGCAAGGAAAATCCCTTTTTTTCACACAGTTCCACACTGTGCAGCAGGAAAATATCCTTTATTTCTCTTTCCTAAATATTTCCTGGGCAAGCAAGGCACGGATGACACCTCAAAATTAATTCAGGAAGAGGGAAAATCATCACTGAACTCAACTGGAATGAGTTGAGCCCTCAATCCAAATGGAAGTGTCTGAGCCTGGCTGCTGTTCCCTGGGCATTCAGGGGGCCAGGACAAGCAGAAAATTCAGTTTGCCAGGTTTATTTATGATCAGTGCCTCCATCACTGCCTGCCATCCTTCAGGAGGGAGACATCTCCCAATTACACAGTGCAGATAAACTGATTTATTTGGGATTTGTCACCATGGTCTTCATTTCACCACGGAGCAGGCAGGAGCTGGTGGCTGGAAAAAAATCACTGCAAGGAAAAAGTGCAGAATTCTGGAAGGAGAAATTTTTTTTTTTTTCCCTAAGAGCTCAATTTGCAGGAGTTTTATTTCTCCTTTCTCTGCAGAGGCCAAGCCGTGCTTCTGCTTGGAAAAGCTGGCAAGATTTGGCAACATTTGAACTTTCATTCAAATATATTTAATTCCTGAGAACATAAAAAAACCCAAAAAGTCTTTAAAAGAGTGAAAATCCCATCTCAAATATTCACCTTTTTTTTTTCTGAATACACTAAAATCCCAATCCCAAAATGCTTTTAAAGTTGTATTTTGGTTAATTTCTCCTAGAAAGGAGATTTCAACCCCCAGGAGTTTCTCCTGAGTGGGTCTAACTGGGATCTCACACCAACACTGCAGTTCAGAGGGTCTGAGGGTGTGAAACAGAAATTCACCCATTTTTACCCAATATTGGAGTATTTTTGGGACTAAGATCTCAGGAGATCAGATTTTTATTCCCCACCTGGCCCTCAAAAAGAAAAAGAGAAGAAGAAAAACTTTCTGCATCTGAATTTAATTAAACTCTTCCAAAAGAGTTCCTACACAATGGAGAAATGCCCTGAAAATGAAGGAAATTGGTATTAACAGCTTCATCTCCAAGAGGAAAAAAAAGGTTTTACAAGAGTTTGGATAAAGACAAAATGCTCAGATTTTAGCCCTGAATTTCAATAATTAAATAGATATTTCCTTAAAATATTCCAATGGAATATTCACTTAAAACCCTACAAAACACCACCATTTATGACCTATTACAGTGTAAAATTCAAAATGCAACGGGACCCTTGTAAAATTAATTAAGTCACGATCACAGAATTAGAATAAGATCCCTAAATTCCTCAAGTCCAACCATTAACCAAGAAAATTTCAGGAGATCCAGGTTTTGTTCCAACTAATTCTCTGAAGCCAAGCAAATTATTTCAGCAGATCTTTTCCTGTCTCTTCCCTGAAATAATGGGAAAGATCTTTGCACTGAGGCAACACTTGAAGGAAAATTCCAAATGCTCCAAGTTCTCCAGAAGATTTTAGCACCTCCACCTTAAAAAGGTAAAAAATTCCCGTGGAATCCATAAAAGTGACAAACTGCTTTTAATGGAAGGAAAGATCTGAGATCACCAATGGTTTTTGTTGTTGTTTTTTTTTTTTTTAAATAACCATAAGGTATCTAAGTGAAAAAAAAAGGGTGATTAATCAGAATAAGTCAAGGGAACGTTTCTAAGACTAAACACTAAAATTCAATACTGATCCAATACTGAAATTCAATTTTTTCATTAAATAATTGAGCCTTGGCACCCAATAAACAAGCAGCAAACCTTATTCTTGTCTGTAAAATAAATATACACAGCTCATTTTCCCAGCAATTATTATTTCTAAGGGGTTTTTATCATTTTTTCAATTATCTGGAAAACAAACCACTTTTTTCTATTAAAAGTTGCTCATTTTCTTAGGTGCATTTGACAGGTCATGGGTGTCACCTGTCTTTGGAAGAAATTGAGCTGTAAGAAGGAACATTTGTGGAACAGCACTTCCCTTGCTCAGCCTGTAATGAACTTTGTCCCTGGTAATTACCAAAAAAATCCCTTTTAAGCAGGAGAAGAGGGATGATGGGGGGAAAAGCTGCTGGGTCAAGATGAAGGAGCAGAAAAATCCCCCACACCCATCCTTATTTCGCCTTGTGAGGTTTCAGCAGCTCCCAGGTGGAAAAACAGCAAAAAAAAAAAGAGCCAGAGGTTCCATCTGCAGCTCCTTTGCAGGGATTTGCCTGAGGAAATCCAACAATTAAAGAGGGAGAACATCCAAAGGTCTCCTCAGTCCTTGGGATGAAGTGGAACGAGCTCAGCTGAGCAGCTGCTTCTGCAGAATAATCAATAATTATTCAATAATGGTCAATAATTCCTTGCTTCCCCCCCAGTGATGCCAAGGAATGCCCTCAGGGATGGAGCAGCATTCCCAGAGAGTCGGTGCCCAATTTAAGATTCGTTTCCTCCTCACAAACTGCATCCGAGCAAACAAAACCTCCCTCAACTCCTGAATTCCCAAAGATTTCTGTGACTATTAAACCAGACAAAAACTGAGAAATTTCATTAACAGGAAATTAATTGGGGAAAACTCCGAGATGCCCAAATTAAACTCCCGAGTGCTCTTGGCTCGGTTTTTTTTTTTCCTTTCCAGCTGCCTCCACATGAATTGAAATCCTTGTTTTCAGGAAGGGAGAAGAAAGGTGGAAGAGAAAGCTTTGATCTCCAAAAATATTGATGGGAACCCGTTACAGTGATGGGGAAGAAAGGAAAACGGGGAGGAGACCTGGGAGAAATGAGGCATAAAACAGCATTAAAACAGAATTAAACACCAGAGAAAGCTGGCAGAGGGAAACCTCTAGAAGAACTTGGTGTAACTCCTTTTCATCGTGGAAAAATGCAACACCTGTGAGAGAAAATCTGAGGCATCAAAAGAGGCACAGAGACAAAAATAAATAAATTCCCGTGCTTGGGAAAAAAATAATTAAAAAGTGCCAAGCTGGCTGTGCCAGAGCTTATCCACTGAGAGTTTTCCTGTGGAAAATGTTATTTTTCAGCAATTAAGTTATTCCAAACTTGGCCGACTCCAGCCAGAGCATTCAGCTCATGCTTTTAATAAAATACTGTATCCACTTGGATATTTTGCAAGTTAAGGAGCAACCAGATAAATAAAAAACATCTATGACCCCTCTGAACAAAAAAATCTTTCCAGAAATAGAATTTCCTGCCTGCTAATTCTAATTGCTGCTTTAAGAATGGCATCAGCCTTTATTTATAGCCGTGGTTTTTTTTCAGGCAGAAATGGGTTTTATTCACCCAAAAAGAGATTCATTTAAGCACCTCAGAGGAAAGCACTTCTGAAGCACCCAGCAGGATGTAAAGCCAAGCTCTGCTGCAGGAGCTGCTGCAGCAAAAGCTGGAATGTGGTGAAAATGAGTTGGAGGAAAATAAAGATTCAGAGGATCCCAAAAGGAGCATTAAGGAAATTTTCATGGCAGAGCTGGGATGGGGGAGCTGGCAAAGAATATTGGGATAAATGACAGAAAAATGGGATTGTTTGGGCAACCTGGGGCAAGGGCAGGTGAGGAGAGATCAGATCCAGGCAAAACTTTGGCAGCAGGAAAATGTGGGTTTTATTCTTGGGTTTATGGTTGGATTTCTGTAAAAGCAGCTGAGCAAGGGAGGGGCTCCCTGGCAGGGTGGGAAAAACTGATTTCATAAAAACTCCAGAACAGCTCACACAACATCCCGGTGATTCACACATGAAATCTGTGCCTCAATTCTTTCCAAAATATCCCCAAACTCTCCATTAATATCAAATAAAATGGTCAATTTCTCAGCTTCCCTGGGCAGCCTGAGCCAGGCCCTCAGCAGCCTCCCAGGGCAATTCATATAAAGCATTTCTGGGTATCACAACCAGCTGTGCTGGGTTTAATTAAAACAATTTTCATTAAAAATCCATCTTTTTATTCACTCCTCACAGAGAAAAAAAACAATCTCTTCCCCATGAAGGTTTTTTCAAATAGCACAACAGGATTTGCATGGACGAGGTGCTCCCAACTCCCAGTTTACCCCCAGTGATGAACTGCGGGGATATTCTCACCAGAGCCAGAAATCTTCGTGTTCAGCAGAATTTTCACTCTACTCTGGGCATAAAAATAAAATATATAAAATGATAA